>VZTH01000306.1:260451-353387 GCA_013397815.1 Aleadryas rufinucha
TGGAGCATTTTGTTGAGGCTTTTCTGAGTGGAGAGTCCATGAAGCACCCAGAGCACCCCACCGGGCAGGAGCAGGGAGCTTGGGCAGCTCCAGGCTCGGTGCTGGCCTTGAGCCTCCTCCCCACGGCTGGTGGTCAGCGGAGAGTGTGAGCCCTTTGCAAACACTACTCACCCACTATGGAGAGCTTCATGGGGTGGTGGAGAGAGATGAGACTGGTCTTCCTGTGATATCATCTGAAATTCAGCCAGCCTTCAGAAGCAGCTGATAGCACTTGTGTTTATTTTTGCTAGGGGTCTCCATCTTTTTTTTTTTTTTAATGCAGTACCGATACTGCTTAATTGGTTTGGTGATAAAATCTGCTGTAAACCCTTTCTGATTTGTTTGGTTCTGCTACTAGGGAGAAATAGCTCTATTTGTCGGCTCCTTGCAGAAAAAAAAATGCAGACTGGGCAGGATTTTTTTTTTCCCCCAAATGAAACACCAAATTAAATAAATAAATGAATAAGACCCCGGGCAAAATGCAGATTCAGTCAAACTTTTTTTGCATCAGATGCATGATCAGTTTAATAAGGGAGATCCAACTAAATGCTCAGAGGCAGGGAGATAGTAGAAGAGAGGGTTAGAGTGAAAGTATCAGGGTGAGGCTTGATGTGTTTAGCTCTGCAGTTAGCTCTTTCAGCACTTTTCTCCATGACTTGAAGGGTTGGTAGGATAAGGTTTGGTTTTGTTAAACCTTATTAGTGTCAAATCTATCGGTGCCTGGTAAAGATCACGCTAATGTGTAAGCCTTTGGAGGCTGGTGTGAGTGCATGCACGTGAGGCTGTTACAGCAAATGCTGACAGATTAAAGGGGAGGTCAAAGTGACCCTCTGGCCAGGGTTGGTCACTTTAAAACACTGTCTGTGGATGGATGGCACCCAGTTACAAAAATGCCAGGCATCCAAGTGTTAATGATTTAATCCCCAGCACACACACACACACACGCCTTTTTATAGTCCTCCTGAAAATAAGGCATGTGCCTTCTGCTGTATTCAGCACAGCTCTTTTCTTTGGCCTGATGCTATTGCTTTATAGTGACACCTCCCAGTGGCACTTTGCAACATTTCACTGAAGTCCACACAGAACTGCTCCTCGATAGGTTCATGAAACCAAGTGCTGTGCTTGTGCAAATGACACCTTATAAAATTCATCAAGCTTTGTGGGTGCCTTCTTCACAGGAATCATCCCATTCCTTCCTCTTCCAAATATCTAGGTCCCCTATTAAATAAGAATTAAAAGCAAAGAAGTACTTTCTAGTTATGTCTTCAAAAATTTGGCATTATGGTACAACTTCTCCAAACATTATGACATCCTGTGGCTGAAGAAAGCAATGTTCAGTTCCAGATGTTCCTGCTGTTGTTAATGGGTGTGTGTTGTGAGAGCAATCTCTCTGCTCTGTTGTGTAACAGTCTGCAACTCCCGCTAGCAACATCCAGGGACTCCACAGACTGGAACAGACAACTTAAATATGTCTCACTCTCTTAGACCAGGGTAAAATGGGATTTGGGCAGATTGAAATACAGTCTAGTTATGGTGAATTACTAGGTTCTCCACTATCAGCAAAGCTACCTCCCCCCATCTCTGTGTTTAGTGGTCTCTATTTACCTCAGCTTAAAACTTTCCTTTTTTACTGGCTGTCACAGAGTCACAGAAGGGTAAGGCTGGAAGGGACCACAGAGCTCATCTGGTCCAACCTCCCTGCTCAAACCGGGTCACCCCAGAGCACATGGCACAGGATTGTGTCCAGGCAGTTTTTTAATATGTCCAGTGAGGGAGACTCCACAACCTCTCTGGGTAATCTGTGCCAGTGCATGGTCACCCACACAGTAAAGTTCTTCCTGCTATTCAGGTAAAATTTACTGTGCATTAATTCCTTGAGTTATAGCTGTTACTGCTTACCATATTGATGAGTATTTGTTTGGTAGTGCACACACTGAAGCATCTCTGCAGATATTACTTGCTAAGTTATTACCAGCCCATTGTGGGTGTGCCCTTAACTAGAAACAGTCTGTGAAACTGGTTTTGTTTTGTATAATAGGAACTTTTTTCAGTTCAGCTGAGCTCAATTCTTTGTGTATGTCAAAAATATATTCTCAGCTAAATAAATGTGTAATTATAGAATTATTAAATTAAAGGGATGCAGACCCTGGGACAGACAGAGTAGGCTATTTTTCTTTAGCAGCTCATTTTGGGTACAGCAGGAATGAGATGGGTTCTGTCCTCCTGAGGAAGTGGAACTGATATATAGCAAACACAGACACACTCTGACAATAGCTCCTCCCGAGTACCTGCTGTTGTGAACTGTCTTCCAGAACAAGTAGGGATTTTAGAAATTACTAACATGGTGCTTCCTCGATAAATATACTTTCCTATGGAATAGAGAATCTACACAAAATGGTCAGAAAGAAATACCATGTGCTTGTCAAATTCCCCATATTGAAAAAGGCCTTAGAAATCAGTTTGCTCCAAACCAAGGAAGAACTGCATCTCCATTAAACATGAAGGGTTTGTACCATGACTACCTACCATTTAATAATGCATCTTTATGTTAATTGGTGCAATTTGATCTGTGGACCATCCCTTAATCATAAGAGATGCCTTACTCCTCCAGTAGCTGTGCTAAAGTCATCCCCATGGGAGAAGTGGTGGGGTCTGTGTGGAGTAAGATAAAATATGTGAGAGAGCTATCAGACTTTGAGCAATGAAATTCAGAAAGAAGATGGGCACAATATGAAACACAAGTCTGCAGGCCTCTGTCTGGCTCAAGCCAGCGAGTGCAAAGCAATTCAGGCCTGCTGTCAGCTAAAGCTCTGGCACAGCCCTTTGACATGACTGTGTAATGCAGCAAATCTGTTTCTCGTCATCTGCCGCTCCTCCGAGACCTCTTGCTATGCTTAGCTGAGAGCTTTGAACGTCCTTGCTTTTGTTGGCCTCTTATGAAGTCCCTCAAAAACACAGTCGATTTGGTACTTTACTCTGCTGTTGCCAATTATCCTGGTTGTTGTTGGATAGCAGAGAGGTAGCAGCAGCTGGTGTAATGGTGGGTTTTGTATTAATGCAGTCAGGGTAGCAGGGCAGCAGTTATGCTGCCTGTGCAACTCCTGGCAGGGCATGGGCAGGATGAAGGGACAAGCACTTTTCTCTGCTGGTGTCCAAGAAAAAGGGCAGTGTGGAGGAAGATCTCCAGTTCATAGCCCCTCTTGTGCTGGAGGAGCCCCAGCTGTGGTCCTCTTACTCCTTGGGGCTTTGGGGCACATTCTTCATCCCCTATACAGTGTCCTCTGAAGCATTTTTAGTGCTAGGTGCAGAATAGGAATACAGATGCCTGTCCTGGTGATGGTGGCTCGGGGCATCTCAGCCAGTGAGTGCTAGAAATGCTCTCAGGGTTGCCCCTGGCAGATCTGTGCTCACTTTCATCAATGAGCAGTAAATGAGGAACAGAGTCATCTTCTTCCCTGTCAAAAACCTCATGTCTGGCCTTTGGGTGCGTCTTACAGCCCCTGTGCTGGGAGAGCTTCCACCCACTTAGAGTGGGGATGCACAGGATGGCACAAACCTGAGGCTGAAGCGTGGGCAGTACTGGCATCAGACCTGGAAGGAGGTAGCTATGGATGTCCTTAGTGCTTGTTCTTTACCCCTGCAAAGCTCCCAGGAAAGAACGTGGTATCCATGTGCATCTCCTGGTCAGGTAGAAGCACAAAAATGGAGGGGTGTGCAGAAGTCACCCTGGCTTTGTGCCAGACTCCAAAACCCAGCTGCAATTTCTCAATAGCTCAAGTGCAAATGTCAGACATCGATAAGATGAAGGAAATAAATGTTTTTGCAAACTGGGAGAAAGGAAGACTCGGTGGAAATGCTTTATTTCCCTTCTTACATAATTACATCCACAAGTAGTCAGGAAGAAACTGTGATTTACGTCTTGAGTGCACAGTAAATCACTGTGAGAGCCCATGCCTTGTCTGTGTTATACTCACTGGGAATGGCCTCTGGCCACCAACAACCCCAGCTGCCAAAGTTTTCTGTCTCTGACAGACTCACCGGCAGTTTGGGCTTGGGTGATGAATTTTGAAATGTGATTATGCTGTAAAGCTGGCTTGGAGCATACACAGTCAAAGAGCCAGCCCATGGCTGGAGGAGATGATAGCAGGTCCTGGCCATGTAGAGAAGCAAAGGCACTGATGCCCAACATGCAGTGGCTGGTGGGCTGGTGGCACACACACGTGTGCCTCGCTGTTTGGAAAAGTGCTGAAGAAATGAGGGCTTATTATTTTAGGAGGGGATATGCTCAACTCCTAAATATACCCAGGAACAGACATGCCAGCTTTGCTGTATACCCAGGAACAGACATGTCAGCTTTGCTGAGTGTGTTGGACAGTCTGGAGGCTCTCTCTGTCATGAGGGATTAACACGCTGGATGAGATACACTGCCCAATGGAGCTTTCCAGGGATATTGTACAGGATGGAATGGGAGACCAGTGCAAATCTGCCAGTGCAGTGACTCCAGTCCTACTGCAAACGCTGGGCAAACCCTGTGGGCAGCACTGCCCTTGGGGAGAGGGAGTCCTGCTGTCGGCAGTCCCTGGCTTTGGGCTGTGGCATGTAGGATGTTCCCAGCCCTGCCAGCTGCCCTCTAGTGAAAGCACAGCCTGGTGGGGCAGTTCCTTGGTCCAGGGAGTGCAGAGCCTGGCTGGAGCGTTCAGGAGAGTTGGGTTATGGGTTCTTTAGCTTAGAAGCTGCTACTCTTGAAAAGCTGCGTGAGGTATCTATAGCAGACACTCAGAAAGCAGCACAGGATGCATTACAGGTGTCTAAATCCTTCCTGGCCTCCAGCTGCTATAGCAGGGTTCTATTTTGTGTCAGCCCTCTAGCTCTGTGCAGATATGTTGTGTACCCTAGGGCATCTCAAATGGTACTGGACACCTTTCCTTAAGCAACTGAATCCCACTCCCAAGTGGTTTGCTTGAGATCATATATAAAGCCTCTGTGATAACTGGGACCCAAGCCTGGACCTCTTCACAGGCTATCCAGCATTTTGATGACTGGAATTTGCCCTGTCTCAAGAATGAACATATCCACATGGTGGGTTTGGTTGGATTTTTTTTCTGCTTTCCTCATTTTTGAATAATTTGACCAGCCAAAGGTCATTAAAGGAAGTTTTGCAGTGGGTAACAAACATTTCTCCATAGCGTATGTCATGAACAGGGAAAGAGTCAAAGTCTTTTCACCTAACTTTATTATGCTTTCTTTATTTATGTTTCAGCCTTCGATGTCATTATGTCTTCAGTGCTGGGTTTTGGGGGGAAATGCACATGCTGTTTTAATATCCCTGTGTTGAGTCTTACCCTAACTGTGTGGCTGCTTTGGGTTGTTTGTTCTGCTGTTAGAGAAGAAGTCCATGTGAGCCTTCAGCATGAAAATCATATGAGACAGAACATGAGGGAGAGAAACCCCAGATGGAAATAAAACCCCATGGGGAGGTGGGGTTTAGGAAAGCAGCCTCACATTGGCAGAAGACTTGATGGAAGTGTCAATAAGACAGTCCAGAAATTCCTCTGGCCTGCAATGGGTGCAGTAAGGTTTTCAAACTGTCTGTTTAGTGCAGGGCTTTCTGGGGTTTAAAACATTTCCATGCTGCATATTTGGACCAATAGCTGACAGTCAGGAGAGCCTGGGATCTCAGCTGTCATTTTGAGAAATTAGTGGGCTGCTGAGAGAAGTAAGAAAATGAGAGGCCAGGAATGGATACAGAGGAATAAACTGAACTGGGAAGCATGAGCTCAATAGTATGTCATACCACTTTGGGTGAGGCTTGTAGCAAGTAAGAAACCTGCTGAAAACAATTATCTGAAAAAAAAATGAAGTTGCTCAGATTTCTGCTTTATAAGTTTCTCCACTAATTTAATCCTGCTCCCCATCCGTTCTGTGAGTGCTGCGTCCGGTCCAATGAGGCTCCCTTCGTTCTTCTTGTTTGGGCAGCCGTCCGAAACCTCTCCTATCGAGAAGGGCTTTTTCAGCCCCAGAGACTCCAGAGGGATTTGGGGGCAGAGAAATACAGAGTTCAGGGGAGCAGCAACTACTTGTGAGAGTTAATGAGAGGAAATGAACTCATTTGTGATACTTGTAAATTTGAAACCCAGTTACAGGGAGGAGGGAGAGGGCTGGGGCATCCAGCTGCTTATAACACAGATGTACTGATCTGGGAAGAGGTGAGCTGCTGGCTCTGGAGAGCCTGGCTGTGCACACAGCCCTGTTTCTGGTTTAAATGGGATTCCTTTGAAAAAGAGTCCAAGTCATGATAAAAAAATCTATGTGCCCTTTCCAAACATCCTGTCCCAGAGCTCAGATGCTGACAGTGTGCTTTGTATCCTAATGGTGCTTTGTACTCTCAGCTTGTGAAGCCCTCTGAGCATTTAGCCTGGCTTCCCACTGTGGCTGCTGTTCATGGAACAGCACTGATTTACACCAGTCTAATCCCTTACCTTTGTGACAGGTACTGCAGAGAGCTGTAAGTATTAACAAACTGAAACAGCTTCATAGCCCACTACTCAGTGTCTCATGCTTTAGGTAACTTCATTGCCACATTACATTTCAGCAATTTAAAAAGCAAACATGGAGCAGTCAAAGAAACTATACTGGTTTGTTCCCAGTTTTCCCCTGAGCAGCATCGCCCTCCTACACCCCTTTCTCTTTGATGCCTAAAAAGCCATCTATGGCTTTAAATAAACTATAAGTGGGGACACGACTCTGCTTGATGTCTGGCCTGCAATGGAAGTAAATTGTCACTTCCAATTTTGTGTGGGTGCAGAACAAAGATGCCTGTGACCAATCCACTGTACAGTGCACTAGTTTTGTTTGAACAGGGAGCTTTGGTGAGAAGCCTATTTCAAAGGACTGGGGAAGCAGATTTTAAATGCTGTCAAATAGAAATTATTTTACCTTTTTTAATTCCCATCCATGGCACCTTGTGTTCCTACCTCATGAGCACTGTGAAATAACCTTGAACAGTAGGTGGAGCAAGGCAGCTGGAGCAGCGTGCCAAGGATGGGTTTGGCACATTGGGGCTCCATCCCAGGATGTTAAGTCAACCCAAGGAGCTGCATACAGGGGTGTTTGCAATGGAGGAAATGTAGAAACAGAAGAGCCAGTAGACAGACTGCAGCACTCCTCCTTTACCAACAGCAATGCTCAACCACATTTATCTAACCAACTTCAGCCACTGTTGTCAGTACCAAATGAAAAGGCACTAGGTCTCTTGAGATAATACTATCTGTGTAGCTGTTTCACAATATTTTTTCAAGAAGAGTGCAACAACCAAGGAAGGGCTTTATTAAAATTAGTCCCAGATTTACTATGAATAGGAGTTTAGCCAGGTTTCTTACATGCTAGCAGAAAAAATTATTTCCCTATCAAATAACAAAGTAGTTGAGTAAGGAATTAAGATAAATTGTTGGGATGACTTCCAGTTGTAGACTGTGGTGAGTAAATGAGGTAGGTCATGCCTCCCCGACAGCCTGGGTTTCAGTTTCACATCAGGCAGTTCTGTATTGCCGTGTCTGTCTCTTCTGCACCATTTACTTTATATACTGTATGTACATCCTTCCCTCCCCCCCTTCCACTCTCCCTTGTACATATTTAATCATAAAATCTCTCTGCTGCTCTGGTTCCTTGTATTTGATGTGCTTTATCCAGGCTTCTGCCTCTGGGAGCTGGTCCTTGATAAAAAGGGACAAAGCAGACCATCAAGCTACCATGCTTTGTACAAGGTGTTATTTTTTCCATCTGTCAAAATTAAATGGCACTTGGGATTTTCCCTTGTCCTGTCAATATTTTCACAAAATTTGGGGCTGTCTAATGAAACTCAGGGAAAATAGTTGTACAATGACATTCCCTTGCATGTTGTCATGGTGTCACATAGCTCTCTGCAATTTTTTTTTTTTTTGCTTCTTAAAGATTGATCCACAAAGAGGATTACCATCACTGCTCACTGCAACCCTGTTACTGCTGTTGCACACATCTACCTCAGTCACCAGCCTGCCCAAATAGGCTCCTGTCTTTCAGACTAAGCATTTTTAGCATCCATTTAAATGTTTGACATATAGAAGGCATTTGGGGTGTTCACAGACTTGGCCTCACTGGGATGCAAGTGGTCATCTTGGCCTCCATCTGGGACAGGATTTGACCACTTTCCAGCTGCAGGTGACCACTGTGGAGTCCCTTTCCTATGAGGGCAGCTCATCTCTAAAATAAATGGCCATTTCCAGGACATGAAGGCTCAAGGTTTTCTGCTTTTCCTCCCTTCTCTGAGTTGTTTATGTCTGACACAGACAGCATGTGGGATCAGTACATCTCTCTCCCATTTGATTATGCACATCCCTCTCTTCATTTTCCCACAGCAGCAATGAGGACAGGGATAAAATACAACTGTTCTCCCATTACACTGTCACCAAGGCAAGAACAGACACCGAGTTTATAAGCTATTTTTTAGCTAAAAGCAGAAGATGGTCAAAGCTTTTAAGAAGAGATGCTGTGTCCCTCAATCAAAGGCACATGTTCAGGTGCTTTCTTCTTCCCATTTTCAGTTTTGAAGGGGAATATCAGTAGCAAACACAACTGTTAGAGACACATAGCCAGGTGCAGTAACACTGAGAAATACAGGGTCACACATACCCTTTCTAGGTTAATTTCTCCCTGACTTTGCCACAACCATGTCCATCCTTGCTCCAGCTGCCACCTCCTTGGCCACTCTCTCCAGGAGAGCCACAAGCTCCAGATGGATGGCTCAGTCCTGCCACCATGTGCTGGTGTTTTTTCGGGTGGGACCACAAATACAGCACTCCACTCACAGGGCAAATGATAACCTATTCCTTCATAGCTGATGGATGAAGCATGTAGATATGGAGAAATAAACATAGAATTTCCACAGTTGTCTCAAACTCTGTATGTATTGAAAGGAATTGGGGTGGTTCTCCTGGGGCAGCAGATGGCAAGCTCACTTGGGGATAATACCCATTGGATTCTTGTTTTTGTGGCCACTGCTTATAGAGGTCACTAATCCTGTAGCTTGGCTGCTCCCTGGGGATCACTAAGTGCATTGGTTTGGTTTTTGGAAATCAAGCACAGTATGTGCTAAGTGTTCTAACAGGAAATTCATGTGTAGTATTTTAATATGTATTACATCTCAGACTCTTGACAAGACAGGCACATAGATGATGAATGTAATTTGTCAGTAAAATTCAGCAGATATATCTTCAGGGTTTAACTCAATATCAAAGCAAGAAGGCAGCGTTGAAAGTAAAGCAGTGAAAATTACACTCCTCAACTATTTTCCATCAAGTGATAGTAATTACTAGATAAGTAATAATGATCTGTGCCAATGCAGTCAGTACAGAGTGATAGTTCCCTAGGTTGTTATTTGGGCTTGTGGGTAGAGCTTGCTGTAAAATGCACATTAAATACTATGGGATTATTGCAGTTCTGCCCTGTTTTAACGAGGCAGAATAGGGCAGTTCTTGTGGATGGTTTGCAGGCTTTTCAGATACCAGTTGTGCTAGGACAATGACATGGTTACTATTTTAGGCAGTGGGTTACTTGAATGTGACTTGTATTTCTATTTGCGTTAAAAAACCTTGCGGTCTTTTCAAGCATTTATTAGTCTGTATTATAACAACTGTGTCTTTAGCTGTTTGAAATGCAGAGCCCTGGCAAGCAGAAATATAGAGTTGCCAGGCTAAAAGCAAAATACATTAAATAAAACATCAATATTTATGACACAGTCAGTAGTTCTTCTGAAATAAACAAGAAGGAAATCTTGTGAAAAAGGATCAGGAAGGATGAAAACAGTAGTGAAAAACAGTAAACATAATACAGTTACAATATAAAGCTCATGTAACTCAGGGCTCATTTCTTCTAAGAGCCCCAGCACTGTCACCTGTGGCTAAGCAAAGGCTTCAGATAAATTAAGTGAGTGATGCACTGTTGGGGACAAGAAAGGTCAACGAGAGAATCCTGTTCTGCAATTCTTGTTTTGCAACTGGCACACAAATACCAGGGCAGCTGAGGCGTTACTGGATTACGTAGAAATGGATCAAGCCACATATACAAATCTCTTAACTAACTGTTGTTATGAGTGAAAGTTACATTATGAATCCAAAATATTTATACTGGTATAATTCCTATTCCTATTTAAAAAACATTTTAATTCTGCTTTTGGAGATTAAAGACCAGACAAATATATTTATACTTGTCCAGCACTTTTTGTCATTTAAAGACTTGTAAGCCACATCACAATTCTCTCAAAGCATGGGTTGCATACCCTGTCACCCCAGAGCAGCATGGGGGATAGTGGGAAAAGTGAACAGGTAAAAAGTTTTCATGTCACCCAGGGGAGGACCCAAGATGAGGTTCAAGGTTTTATTTATTGGTTCCATGGCAAACCAAGTTCCATTTCATAGCCTGATGTATTAGTTAAAGAAGAAGAAAGAATCCTAATGTCCTGATGAGAAAATTTTGCTTCTTCTCCTTTGTTTATGACACTAAAAACCAATCCAGGATCAGTATTGAAAACCAGTGCCAGAGAACTGTATTGCACCGTGTTCTCATGGGTAGGAAATACAGGCTCGCATCCCTCTGAGGAGAGGAAAGTTTGCATCTGTGTCTCCCTGGCTCTTGGTTAAGTGCTACCATCACTGCACTTCTGCAGGCCTTGGGGAATACAGGTTTGCCTAGGTGAGAGTGACATGGAAAATCCCTTCCTTTCTTCAAGCTGTAAGAAAAATAAATTTCCTGAATTGTTATTTTGCACCCTGGTGACACCTACCCTGTGTGGATCCAGCCTAGGTTGGCCAGGGGGCCCAGGGTGGGTGGCAATGGTGGAAGGTGCAGCCATGCAGGCAGCAGCTGGTGTGATTCCATCCCACTCATTTCTGTAGGAAATGAGGCTAAAAGATGCTTATATGGGGTGTGCACGTGCTGAGCAGTACCCTGTAATCACATTAGGAAGAAGAGCAGAAAACTGTAATAATCTTTACCAGCAAGCACCTTGATAATTTGTAGCTACCACTGCATACTGCATATTTAGGACCTGGTCTATAAACAAGTTGCAGGCAGACTCCACATCCCTGGGAATGTTCAAGGCCTGATTGGATGGGGTTTTGAGCAACCTGGTAGAGTGAAAGGTGTCCCTGCACATGGCAGGAGGGTTGGAACTAGATGAACATTAAGGTCCCTTCCAACCCAAATCATTCTTTGGTTCTTTGAAGCTGTGATTCTATGAAACCAATACTAAAAGTATGGGAAAATGAGAATGGTTGCCCAAACCATCCTTGCTGTCTGGTTTGTGTGCCAGGGCCCTGTTTCTGGATAAGACGGTGTTGGGGCAGAAAAGGAGCAGACACCAAGACGGACAGACAGCTGTGGAGTTGTTGTCAAGGCTTCCAACACACCTCCCAGATGCTTTGGCCAAAAGTTACCTCCCAGCAGCAGAGCTTGTCCATGATGACAGGCACACTTCAAAACTGGTGGAGGAACAACACTTGTCTTGTACCAGAGACTCATCAATTCTGCTTGAAGAAATGACTGTATATAGGGCATATAAGTGAATATAAGAAAGGCCTGCCTTGTGCAAGCAGAGTTGTTGTGTTTCTTGAGTTGATGTTATAAAAGGGCCCTGAAAATGATGGTTTAGCATTGAAAAATTATTTATTATGAAGTGCAAGAAAAATGCCTGCTATTTGATGCAGCCCTGCAAGAACCAGTATCACTATGAAAAGACAACCAGTCTCATAATTTTCAGTTTATGTATCATATTCAGTGAGGGCGAGAACGTGGGTCCTTGGCTGTGTGAAGGTTCCTATGTATGAGGATGGGTGTGGGAAATGGTCTGAAAACTGATAGTGGAATCCAGTCCCTTTGGGTGGCAATGTTCCCCAAGTGCTACCCCCAAAAGCCTCAAGATTTTTTTTGTTGTATTGCATTGTTCTCTAGTTCTTAATTATTTTAATAATTAAGACCTTCTTAATTATTAAATTAATTAACACTACCTTCTTTCTCTCTTAGAAATACAATTTACTTGCCTCCCAAATGCCAAGAGACTTTCCTCTACCCTGGTGTTGTAAGACGGAAGTTAAGATTCACAAAGCCAAGTGTTGATGGGTAGTGAATATCTGAATCCTTCCAAATAGCTTTGGCAATCTCACTTCCAGGCATGTGCTATTAGCTATTCCCATTTGCATGTTTTTGAAGTTCACTTTTTTGTATTTCCCATTGCTACGAGCATCTGCAGTATGTTTTATGTTGCTTGTGACAAAGCAATGCTCATTGCACATGGGTAGCAGCTAGAAGACTAGCCCAGAGTACAGTTACTGCAAAAGAGGAAAGGCTTTCAAGATTATATTATTACCCTGAAGTGTGTTTGTTGCCTTCCATAGTCCCTCTCCCCACTGCTCCAACTCTGACACTTCCCCTCCTGACTCCTCAAAAATGTTCAGCCCAGCACATCCAAAATAGATTCCATTTTCTATATTACAGTGCAATTATTTTTTACTGCATAATTATTTTTTACTACTCTTTCTTTCCAATTTACATCTCCTCTCTTGGTGCCAACAACTACCTAAACTTTAAAAATTCACTTCATAGCTCCAGAGTGTGCAACAGAGCATAGACGGGGATGTGCAGTAACAGACAGAAAAAGTGGGGGTTAAGAGAAACTGGGAGGCCTAAGACAGGCCCTCCCCTACCCTGCTTCTGGAAGTTTCCAGATTTCAACCAGGGGCTGCAGGGACCTTGTCTGTCTGTCAAGGCTAAAAAAGGGACAGACCAGCAATGCAACCCAGTCTTTCAGGCATGAAAATAAAACAAAAAGGGAATAGCTATGCTAAGGACATTCCCTTAAGAGTTTTAAAAGCATAAAAGATGAATGTTAAAGCCAACATCAACCTTTGCAAGGAGCCTGGTATGAAGATTTGGAGGCTGGAATTTCATGCATGACTGTCACTGAAGCCACTGCCTGCTGAGGACATGAAACCCAGCTGTGGTGAATTCAGTGCAGCAAACGTGACATGATAAACATGTGAGCTGTACTGTGTGCCCAATGTGTGCCTGATGTTTGAACTCTATGACAGGTACGTGGAAAGCAAAAGTAGCAACAGCTCCCTCCTTCCTTTCTTGTGTCTTTCCCATCCAAATTTCTCTTCTCTTCATCCTTTTTGTCTCCATTTCTCACATTCCATAGAATCATCACAGAATCAAAGATGCCTTGGGCTGGAACAGACCCTAAAGATCATCTTGTTCCAATTCCCCTGCCATGGGCGGGGACACCTTCTTCTAGACCAGGTTGCTCAAAGACCCATTCAACCTGGCCTTGAATACTTCAAAGTATGGGGTATCCACCATCCAGCTTCTCTGGGCAACCTGTTCCAGTGGCTCACCACCCTCACAGTATTCTAATCTGAACCCATCCTCTTTCAGCTTAAAGCCATTCCTTGTCCTGTCACTGTATGCCCTTGGAAAAAGTCCTTCTCCAGCTTTCTTGTAGGCACTGAAAGGCAGCTAGAAGATCTCTCCAGAGCTTTCTCTTTCTTGTCCAGGCTGAAGAACCCCAGATCTCTCAGCCTGTCTTCATAGGAGGGTGCTTCAGCTCTCTGATTATCTTCATGGCCATTCTCTAGACCTGCTCCAGCTGCACCTTGTGAAACAGAAGGGTAACACCAGTAAGGATCTCCAGGGTTGATTGAGCTGTTGCCTCTTGTTGCCAAATGGTGGGGTGCTCGGCGATGCCCCAGCCAACAATGGCCAGCTCCTCTGAAATGGGAGCAGCAGGCTGGAGCAGCCTGTTTTTAGGGTACATGCAGTCAAGTGGAGCAGGAAGGAAAATAGATTATGAAATAATGGCACTGAGATTTCCTATCAAAGGACTATCACAGTGTTCTGTTTTCTTCTCTTGTGTCAGGTCACCAGAACTGGTACTGGGTCTTACTTTCTTCTTTCTTTCCTTGAGAAGGTAAAATAGAGGGGAGGCAGAAATATTCATACTGTTCCTGCTTAAAAGCTAACTTTTATGTGGTCCAAGTCAGCTTTGAAATTGAAACCTCTCTGGGATAATGAAACAGAAGAGGCTGAGTTCCTATTCAGACTGATATTATTTGGCTGAGGGCTGTCTTTACTCAAGAGTAATTTGGGAAAGTGACAGACAGCCATGACCTTGATTTACTTTGTAACAGTTTGGGTTGAAATGGAAGAGTATTGAAATTTAGATTTTTTCAAAAATTTCAGGGACATCATTAAAGAGGAGGACTTTCCGTTCTCCCTTTCAGTACACTCTGTGCTGTTAAAAATAGCAGAGGAAATGGATGTGTGACATTCATCTGCTGGCTGCTTCATGTCTGTTACCGGACTTGACTGCATTTAAAGACTGGTCAGAGCAGGAAAGTAGTCCAGGACTCTCGGCTTACCTCTGAAGGATTCTCAAAATGGGAAACACCCATTTATATGATAAAATACATTTGTTAAACTGCGCTTGTGGGAGGCATAATACTAGACGAAAGAAGATAGTGGAAATCCTGAACAAGGTGCATTTGCTAAGGCAAGTGGAGTATTCATATAATATGGAACATATTCTGCCCCATTTGCTTTGGAGGTACCCCAAGGTACACTGAAATGCATATATTAGGGCAGTAGTGCTACTTGATGATCATTTATTTGAGCACTGATCTTCAACTCAGTCACCCAAAAACTTGAAACAATCTGCAGTCACCAAGTAAAACAGTTAGTTAATATCAATATAATAGGAGGGGAAATAACGGGAGAGGTGTGCAAGCTTCCTTTTCTTCTGACTGAAAGGATTTCTGCCTCTTTGAGAGTTCTGAGAGCTCTGGATAAAGTTCCAGCCCTAATTTATTTCTGTTGGGATCTTTCCACCACCCAATCCCACACTTTGTTTGCCTGTTCTTTCTTACAGGAATGAGTTTGTTTGCTTTCCTGCAAAAACATCTCACAACGAGGAATGAGCATGGAACTTGTCAGATCTGGGAGCTGTTATAACCAGCCAGCAGTCTGCAAACGTTCCCCTCTGTAGATTGAAAAAATGCCCTTGCTTAGGAGAACCAAAGTAAAATGAGAAGGCTGTGTTCAAAGGTTTCTTCAGGGAATAAAATCTATAGGCATTTGAGCTCCAAAGTCCTGACCCATGAGAAGCAGATTTAGGAAGTGAAAACAAAAACACTAAATAAATTGTCAAATTAACTGAAGAAAACAAAGAAGTAAGAACTTCATGTGGATTTGTAGACTTCTTCTTTACTCTCTGAAATGTTTTTTGCCTTTTCAGAAAATTCAGAGGACACTCTTCCCTTTCCGAGGACAAAGGGACCACCACTAGCACAGGACCAGTCAGGCAGTAGATTCCCAGTGGAAATTTTACCTGGCTATCCTAAATGGGAGTGGCACTGATTTACTTTTAAAATAATTTTGTTCATCTTAAATTTTTAGGTGTTTAAGTATATAGAACATAATCAAGTTATTCTGGCAAATTTGGGGAGGGAACTCAAAAATTATGGGGATTGGATGCAGGGGACAGGAAACAGCAGGTTTGCATTTTTTCCTTAAGAAGCTGGGTTAAAAACTTACTTCATTTAGAACTGAAATATGAATGTGGTGAATTGGCACACTTTCTTCTTTTTTGTCTTTTGATCTAGTATATGATGTATAATCAATGTTTCTCCAGAGATGTTATTGATGCTACTACGTGTATGTAGGATCCCCCTTTGCTAATTACTGTGATATCCCTACCAGAGCAGACAGAAAACTGAGGTTTGATTAATGAGTGATGGCAGAGGACACAGTCTTCTGTATTCATCTGGAGGTTCACACTGGCAGAGCTTCTGAGATGGTTCCACATCCCTATCTACCATAGCCATCACTCCTCAGTCTTGGGCTCACACTGCCGGTGCCAGAGATCTCTTCCTGCTGAATGCCCAGAGAAGATGAGTGCAGTCTGGTAGGGCTGTGATGTGGAAAAGAGGACCTGCAGAGATATTTGGTAAAAGATGGAGTGGGAGACTCTGTTGTGGAAATCCTGCCTTTGATGAGTGTGTAATGTTGTTCTGTCCCAGCTGATAGGAGATGTCAGGTTTTTAATTCTGGCTCATTCAGAAGGGTTCTGGTGTTTGATAAGAATGTGTTACCAGCCCACGTGCAAAGCACTACTCTGAAAAAGAAGGGGGAGGGAGTTATGAATAAACCCTGAAGGCAAGGTTTTTATCAACTTCCTTCAACTTCCCACTGGCTCCCTGTCTCTAGCACAGATTTTCCCTGGGACCTGATGCACCAGCATGTTCCTAATTCAGAGGGCTGATGGGGCTTTCATTATTGAAAGACCTTTCCAGCGCCCCTCCATGTGAGACATTTCTAGCTTACAAAGCAGTACCATTATATGACGTGTGTGACATACCACTACCCCTTTTAGAGGAGCTTGCATAAATTTTGTGATGCTTTTAGAGCCCTGTGTCAGGTACTCACCTGTAATCAGCACTGCGGTGAGGGTTATACTTGTGTGCAGGCTGCATAGGCAGGTAGCACACAAACCAGTTAGAGCACGTTTGCTAATGCAGTCGTATCATAAGATCATAGAATCACTTCAGTTGGAAAAGACCTCTAAAATCATGGAGTCCAACCATTAACCTAACACTGCCAGGTCCACCACTAAACTGTGTCCCTAAGTGCCACATCTGCACATCTTTTAAATTACTTATTCCAGCGGCGCTTTTACTTGTGCATGATTTGATCCATCTGCAGCTTTTCTGGAAGCGGCGAGAGATCCAGAATGCAAGTCTGTGTTTATATCTGCATGTAGCTCTGTGTCTATATAACAGGTACACGGAGGCATATGTTATACATATGCATGTGCACACAGACTCCTCTCTCCTGGCTGCCGGCTGCCGCTGCAAGCATGGGAGCGCGCAGGGAAGGCTGCCGATCCTGGGAGCCGCCACCCCTTCTGCGCCCCAGCGGCAGTGGTGGGGCTCATCCCAGCCACCCTGGTACCCCCTGGCTGCCCCGGGGGTGGGCAGGCTCAGCACAGTCCCCTGCGCTCTTCCAGGAGAGAAAATGCAGGTAAGGGGAAATTGCCCTTGGCAACCAACAGGCCCTGCGCTGCAGCTGACCGAGAGCTGCTGGCTCCTGCAGCCGCCAGGCAGGGGTGACCGTGTTTTCCAAAGGCCCCCCTCAGTGATGCTTAAAAGGCTGAGGAGAGCAGAGGAGTATTGGAAGCGTGTGCGCTGGGTGCTCGCAGCTGTAGCAGACAGGAGTGCTGGCCGAGGGATTCTGCTGCAGCATCCTTCCCAGCAGTCAGGAGGGAGCAAAGGGGCTGAGAGGCGAATGGTGGGTACCAGGGGAGCGCTCCGGAGGTACCTGCTCGCTGGTGATGCCAGTGGAGCTTGCAGGGATAGAAATGAGACTGATCTCAGCCCTGCAGCTGGGTCTCCTGGTCTGCAGCAAGCACAGGGTTATTAAATCCTGATGACACTGTGTAAGAGCAAAGTATTTTTGTAAGAAGCGACAGTTGTTCAGGAGCCCGTATCGCCTGGGTCCTCCAGATGACCTCGTCCCAGGTAGCTCTGCTCGGGATCCTTTTTTATTACAGAAGTAGAGTTGGTGTCTGATGATGTCACACTCAGGAGGAGGGAAATAAAAAAAGAAAAAAAAAGATAGATTGCAGTCCTAATGCAAGGAGGATGCAGCAAACCACAGGGAGAGTCCTCTCCTCTAAGGAAGACGAGGTGAAAGGCAGAGCCCCTTGGAGGGTCTCTCTCTCCCTTCCACTTCAAAGAGTAAGACTGTCTGCCTTCTGTAAACGGAGCTGGTTGTGTAATGCATTATACATCGTGAGGTTAGACCTCTTCTGATTTCTTAATGGAAAGGCTATTTTATTTCTCAAGTGGGTGCCGGCAGGGATGCTGGAAAAGCACAGAGACGCATCCTCCGTCCCACACTGACACCGATCCACACAGTCAACTGCAGACTGGGAACTTGATGAAGAGGAGTGAGGACCAAATCTGGAGCCAATGCAGGGGGAGAGGAGCAGCCTCAGCTTTTTTAGCAAGTGAATGGGGAGGGGGAGGAGGGTAGTATGAGCAGTGATGTCATTTTTAACTGGTTCCTCGCAGAGCTGGGGAGTGAGGTTACAGGAAAAACCTGCAGTCTCAGAATGGCTCTCAGCCTTGACTGGAGACTCTAAATGACTGAGGGTCCCCACAATGGTAATTAATTTTCTTTTATATGCAGAACTGTTCTGTTATTTTGGGTCAAGCAGAGGGCATTTATTTTCTCTCTCTCTCTCTCTCTCTCTCTCTCTCTCTCTCTCTCTGTATGTTTTGAGGGTTTGACTTTTGCTGTTGCCTCTGGTTTGTTAAATACCTTGCAGGTTATTTGAAGTTTTTCCTGGGTAGTTTGAGAATTTTTCTCTGATGTGGGAATCCATGTCGTTACAGGAGAGTTTAGCATGCAGCATTTCTGCTACTCATCAGGAGAGGAGATGCAGAGGTTGCCAAGCACACAGCATTCTGCACAGGAAATGTACTTTTAAAATCACAGGTGGAAAGAAAGGGACTTGACTGGCATTTGTTGTTGTAATGGATGGCTTTAATGTTGCTTAATGTGAGAGGCAAAAAGACTTCTGGTCAACTATATAGCTAGAAATGAATTTTGCTTTGGTGATAATTTCTATGCTTTTGATTGCCAGGTTTTTGTGATGAGCATTTTAATTCTAGTGGCACTGAATGGAGAATGTCAACATAATAGATTCTGGCTATGTGAGACAGTATATGTATGTATAGTTCTTCATGGCATGCATTAACCACTTGAGTGCTGCTCCCTCCACTGCACTTGCCTTGTTGCTCTCTTCCATAGAAATCAGTGGGATGCCAGGCTGTGCTGTGGACAGAGGGTTATTCTGTCTCTGGTTCCTGGAATCAGCAGAATCAGTCAAGCCATTTTTAGATAAATAAGTTTGTCAAGATAGGTCCCTCAAGGGTAAAGTGTCTTAGACCAAATGGCGGGCAGTGAAAAACATCCCCGGTTTATATTTCCAAGTATTAGGCTACTGGTATCACTGATACAGTTTGGGTTTGTGGCTG
This sequence comes from Aleadryas rufinucha, assembly GCA_013397815.1. Taxonomy (NCBI): domain Eukaryota; kingdom Metazoa; phylum Chordata; class Aves; order Passeriformes; genus Aleadryas; species Aleadryas rufinucha. The sequence goes on from VZTH01000306.1 coordinate 279,615, forward strand.
CTGTGATGATGCTTGGTCCAAAGGCAGAGGGTGTAATTCCCAAAGTCCATTTGGCTATGGAAGGCTTGTAACATTCCTCTCTGGGCTCCCATTTGCCAATGGTGAGACTTACTTGTCTTTTCACCCAGGAGGACAAGACAGCTGAGGAAGCCAGACCACAGTTTTGCTTACTAGGAACTTGGGATGCTCATGTGATAGCCACAGACCTCCTGCTGTAGTCTGTAAGGACAAGCCCAAAGATGGGAGATCTGGGCTCAAGAATGAAAGAGGCAGAAAATAAATAGGAACATTATGATTCCTTATGAATATGAAATGTTCCTTCAGGAAGTTCCTGCTGTGGCTGAAGGCTTGAGGAATCCATTGCTCCCCTTGAGAAAGCTCTTACTGAAGAGTAGCTGGGAGGAATAAGCCTCTCTTTTAGCAGCTATTGTGAAGATGTCGGCAGCTGTCACAGGGGCCATTTTGAACTCCTCCTCCTGCAACATGCCATGGTGCAGAGGAAGAGTAAATCTGGTGACCTCTTCTGCCAGTCCTCTCAACATCAGCCATAGTGTTGGAACATGTAACTCAGAGACAAAAGCCAGGCTTTAAAAATGGCATTTCCTCTCAGTGTGGTGTTCGTCCAGATGTATGCTTGCCTTCACTAACAGTGCTTATGTGAGGGGCAGTGTGCCTGGCAGGTGGAGGGAATGGTTAACAGGCTGTACTGAACTAGTCACCATGGCATATGAAAGCTTTCCATCTCCCTAGTGCCAGACTGAATCTGCTGCTGTGGATAGCCAACTTTGTTTTTCTGTGATTTTAGCATGGCACCTTTCACCAGAAGGAAATAAAAGCATTTTTAAAAAGGAGAGCAAAGAACTGTGCATCCGGAGCAAGCAGCGATTCATCATCCTCCTTTGGGGGCTCAGGCATTCCCACTTCCCCCACTGCCTGGAATGAAAATTAGTTCTGGGTTTTGGGCCAGGGCACTAGTTCTGGCATTTTTGTCTCGGCTCAGTTCATCTGAGGTGAGAAGTTGCAAATGTATGGTGCTAGAGACAGAGGCTGATATCCAAAGAAGAGGGGAGCTGCATGTGACTGCAGCCGGCATGCCCGCTTCTGCAGCCTTCCCCCTTAGGAGCCAGCTGACTTTGCAGCAGGGAAGGTTAGGAAGACCTTTCCAAGCACAAAGAGGAATAAAGCACTGGGACAGGCTCCTGTGGAGCTTACAGGATGCCCCTCTTTTAGGCTTTTTAAGAATAATAAAATTGGGGTGAACTAAAAATACTTATTCCACTTTAGAGTTGTGGAATTACACTTGGCTTTGCATTTTGGCATTTTTAGGACAGGTTTGGTTACACATCAGTCAAAATTCACTATAGGAAACATTTTCTGTGTCAGGAGGTGGGTACCTCATTTGCTGTTAATTTTAGCTGTTTCAGAGTTGGAAAAGCCACGGACAAGACAATTCTCACATGGTTCCTTCCTGGCCTTCATTTCTACTGCAGTATTAGCCCCACTGAGCTCCTACCACCAAAGGGACGAGAATGGTTCGATGCCTCAGACCGTTCAGATGTAAGACTTTGTACTGCTACTGTCAGTAAAAGTGTTACTGATGTGTCAGTGATGGACATGATTGTTAGGGAATGGGAGCCAGGGCACAGACATGACTGCAAAGGTTGCAGTATCTTTCTGGACTTCAATGAGCTTTGAATTTTACCATTAGTTGGCAACTGTGTTTGCTTACCTCAGGCTTTGGACAAAGCCACATTTGGTTTGGAGTGGTCTCTTGGAGAGTGCTGGGGCTGTGGAGCACTAGGGAAACAAACCTCACTCGAGTGATGTAGCTGATCACTGCTCACAAGGAAGCAGCACACTTTTCATGCTGTAATTGTGACGGAGTATGACTTCCAATCCACACTGTAACCCTTCTGTATGTTTATGTGGTGGAATTTACTTACTGTTCCAGTTGTTCTCATCTTGCATGGTCTTCTCATGGTCCCCCCTTCAGGGGAGGACAACATACACTCCATGAGAATGAGTTCAAGCTAACAGGTGTGTCAGAGAGGTATTTTATGGTGCATGCAATGGTGATCAAAGTTAGAGAAGCAGATGACAAAGAGGACTAAGGCTGGGTACCCAAAGCCCCCACAGGAGGAAGGAAGTAATTTTCATGGGATGAAATCACATCTGTCCTAGGAAAGGATCCTTCTCAGGGATGCAGAAAAAGTGCAAATAACTCAGTGTGAGTGTGTTTGTGGGAAAGAAGGAAAAGAAGAACTTCCCAGTCCCGAATTTAGCAATTAGTTCAACTCTGTGCATGTGACCAAGAAGCACTAAGGACAAACGTCTAATTGCATTTATGCCATTGTCATCTGAGTAATTATCTTTTCCCCCTGGCATTTCAGCAGGGTAAAACTGAAGTGGGTTTGGACTGCTGTACTCTGGTAAGTCAGAAACTAGGTGACCTCCATGGGTTGCTAGCAGGGCCATCTCCTCTCCTTTGGGCTCTCTTGGTAGTGTAGGCAGTGGTTATATTCCTCTGAGATACTTTTTTTAGGCTATTTGTTTTGGAAAAATCTCTGTAATCATCCACATAATCTGGATATAACTGTAAAGCACTGTGCTGTTTTCTGCCAGTAATTGAAGGTGGGGAGAAAGGCAATGGGAAAAAAGGTGAGTTCTGCACGATCTCTTCTTGTTTCAGGAAGGACTGGTGTTTCTTCCACTTTGCACAGCAGTGCTGCACATCATTTACCTCATAATGATAATAGTATATAATCTTGGTAATGGTGATAATCTTCACATGCAACTGTGGATTTCAAATTCCTCCCTGTTTTTAGTGCAAATTTCATTTGATGGCATCAGAAAACTATCTTTTCTTGTCCCTACCTATTTACCCCTACATACCTCATTGCTAGCTATCAGAGCCAAACTTCTGTTAAGAAGAAAGGTGATGCACCAATGTCAGAATATGCAGATTCACGTCTCACAGTTGCACCTCATTTTTTGTGTACCTGACAATTTTTTTTTTTTGGCACAGTGCAAGCAATCAAAATTTATCATCCAAATTAAGACTGTAATTATATTTTGATAAAGATCTGGCAATTCAGTGAGAATGAAATTTAAAGGGTTGCCGGGATACAGATGACTCTGGATTATGGGGAAGCGTTTGCATGTGGAATACTAATAAGCCAAGGTTGTTCAGCATCCTTATCTAGACTTTTCCAATAGTGTCTGATAACACAGACAATCAAGTGCTTGTTTCTTTGCTATTATCTGGCAAAGTGATTAAAGATACAGGCTGCCTTTTATGAATGAAAAGGCAACATGCTGGACATGGAGTGACACAGATGTGTGTGCCTGTTGGTACGTAGGAAAAGTGAGGGGATAGAGTGCTGACCATGCCCACACTATTGAGCCTGCCAAAATAAACTTTTCCTGAGGTTCCCTAGAGTCTCAGGGTTGCCATGGAACCTTTGTGGGTCCAGGCAGTGCTTTCCTGGGAGCTGTGAGCCCTGCCCAAGATGGGGGCTGCTGGGAGCCTCCTTTTGTAGAGCTGGGTTCTCACTGTGGGGCAAGAGCTGGAGGACATGTCAGGGGTGAGTGGGGGATATCCAAATACACTAGAGTTTGCTGTCCAGGCAGGATGGCCACAGAAGTAATGGCACCGTAGAGCTGGGGGAGGTGCCAAACAGTTTGATCAAGCCCACAGCTGCCAAAGGGAAGGTTCTGGCTCTCATGCAGGTACCTTCTTCTGCCAATCCAGCAGATGAGTAAAGCTTGACCTCAGCACTGCAATTTGATGAAGGAAGAGCTATAGCACTTTCTCTCTTTTAAGTGTCTGGTCTGTATTCGACATTAATTAGTTATTACGGAAAGTTATTGCTATTCAATAATGTGGCCTGCTGACGAGGTATTATTCACTGCCTGTGCTGTGGTAGCACTTGCAGACCTTGGAGGGCTTCACCTGCTGTGCTCCTGACACCCTGCAGCCTGAGCCAGCTGATATCCCACACCTGTATCCCAGGGTTTCTGCTGTGCAACTGGCCAGCAGTGAGGCCAGTGCAGGGTTTGTGTTATCACCTTGCTACAACCCTGCTCCAGACTGCCTGCTTCAAATACAGGCATGGCAAGGGAAGGATCAGTTTTCCCTTGCACTTAAGTTTGTCCCAGACCCCATCTCAGCACCACCCTACCAAAGCCCTTTTATTTTCAATGTCTAACTCCAAATGTTGAGATGAGCCTGCAATAATTATTATACCCTGTCCATCAGTGGAACTTAGGAACTTAATTGTAGCTCATGGTTGTATTTTTACTACAGATCAGAACAATTCTGTGACTTTACAGCTTTTTCAATTAACTGGGAAACAGCGAGTGTGTCATATAATGACATAAAAAAAAAGGTTTGGTGGTATGTCAGCTTCATCAAAACAAATGGTTTTACTTCCCTGCTGAACTGAATTCCTCCCAGGTTTTTGGTGACTAAATTTTATTCTCAAGATGTTCTTTCATGATGTGTAAGAAAGGGACTTGACTTGCACTAGGGCAGTTTGAATGGCAGGAAGAGCAGATGTGATTCAGGAGGCCTGGGTTAATGAGCATTTTGGGAAAGCAGAGTACATTGGAGATGCTGGAACTGTTATATGAGAAAAATGACTGTAATACCTTGAATAGCCTTTTAAACACAAGGTGTGCAGTGTTTAAATGGTAGTCTCCTCAAATTCAACCTGCACAAACAGTAATGTTCTTTCTTTTTCCTTCCATAATGTGCATGGGCATGTGATGCCAATCCTAGACAATTCCAAAACTGCAAGGTTATAGTCCAGTCCAAGTCTTGTGATTTTCTGTAAGCTTCAAGACTTGCCAGAGCAGAGGCTCAGTCACTGGATCGGTATCACTAGCCTGGGTCTAGTAGTGCCATGGGAAAAAGATGTTCATCTTCTAAATGGATGAACAGGATCCCCAGTTCTGGCATGTATTGAAGGCTCAATACTGGTTCTTTGGAGCAGTCCAGGACTGTCCTGTCTTACATCCTAAACCTGCCTTTCATAATTTTTTACTCTTTCCATGTTAGAGAAGTCCAGCAAATACCTGAGAGGAAAGAGGTTCTCCCATATTTGATAGAATCTTTTGCCTTGAGTTGTTCTATCTCAACATATGACTGCCCCTTTCTGCCTTGGCAGTGCCAGGTGTCTATTCATATGAGGCAAAATTTAAAAAAAAAAGCCTGTAAATTGTTCACGAGTGCATAAATGTAGCAGAAAGTGTTTAGCCTATCCAAAGGCTGGCTGATGTGTCAGTCTGGTTTACTCTAGTCCCATCCTCTGAATTTGCACTGGCTTTCTACTTACTACAATTCATGCAGTTTTTCCTCTGCATTTTCTATGGTGCCTCTTCCCAACACCTGCACCTACTGGTAACTTTTCAGGAACCCATCTTCTCTGCCCTGATCCTTTCAGTAAGCCTTGCTTGTTTTCCAAACCAGTCATCCTGCCCTAGGTTGGCCTTGTTGCAGTCTCTGATCCTCTCTGGAGCAAGGTGATTAGATGACCTAGTCAGCTTGCGAGTCCCACGTTGTTTCTGGTGCCAGCATCATGGTGAAGTCTCCTTAGGATTGTTGGAAACTATTTTGGAGTTAGGCAGAGCCCTGCCTTGATTTTCTGGCAGCTGTTTAAACAGAGGCACTGTGCAGTTGGTAGTACCTCCAAGAGATGTAATAAACTTTATTTATATTATGAATTGTTGTCTGTGGGCTATCAGAATAGGATTTGGCAAACAAAGCAACCCTGAAGAGCTTGGGACTCCATGGAAAGGTTTCAGCTTTGCTGGGTGGAAATTTTTACTTCCTGGGAAGAAGTATTTACTTAGTAGGTCAAGTGTGGGAGCTCAAGGGGAGGAAATTGCAGTCAGTGAAGCTAGGAGTATAAACTGTAGTGCCCCACTCTTTAAAATTCTTTTCATATGGTCTGAATCTAAAAGCTTGTGTTCCCCATAACAAGTCTGAATGAATATACTGAAGCTGATTTTCTTCACAATTCATTTCTGTTTGTGCAAAGGTATGGGACAAAGCTCTGAAAAGAGTGTGAGTTTTGACCAGTAAAACAGTGCCAGCCAAAGTCATTGCTACCATTTATCAGCATCATGTACCTTTTTGAAGAATATAGAGCTGCAAAGAGTAGACTGGCTGCTAAAATGCAATTCCTCATGGCTGCAGCTGCTTTGCCAGGATAATGTACTGTATAAAGACAACGGTCATTTTGTCGCATTAAAACCCAAAGAACTTCCATAGTCTGAGAGTGGGAAATGACCCCAGATAACATAGCTGGAGTTAGCTAGACCCTGAATTATTTCCAGAGGGTTTTGCCTCATGTGCACAAGACACTGCCTTGTATTGGTTCATGACCTCCCAACACGGTACTGCAGAGGTCCTGCATGCAGTGAGTTGTCAGACTGGGAGATATTATGAATCTGAAGCTTAGGTGTAAAATTAGCAGTGTTTGTCATGTTGGTAGAAATAATAGGTTAGAATAGGGGAGGGTAGGGTAGGGTAGAACAGAATTAGAATTAGAATTAGAATTAGAATTAGAATTAGAATTAGAATTAGAATTAGAATTAGAATTAGAATTAGAATAGAATGTTTTCAATTGGTAGGAGCCTACCATGATCATGTAGTCCAAGTGGAAGATTGCTAGTATGAAATGCAGAATGAAACTCTGGTCATCATCAGCTGTAATCTTAAAACCAGTGTTATGTAGGCACCTGGCTAGACATGTTAGGTACTGCTGAGATATGTATCTGATGGACAGCTAGCCCCAAGTCTCCCTGGTTTTATGATGTTAAAGGAAGGTTAATTACCTGATTATTTGAGCCCCCATCAGCATGGCTGGGCATGATGACAGCTGAAAGGCTGGAAAATTTAAAGCTGTAGTTCAGTGGGGCTTCAGCTCATGGTGGGGGATATGGGGTGAGTATGGAGTTGGCTGGAGGAAGAGATATTTTTTTCCTATTGGGATGAATGAATCATCACAAACTAGGCAGTGACGATTGCAAAGTGGTGTTTTCTGTGCTAAGCAAAAAAATTAATGTCATTTTGCCCTCAAAATAAAGAGTTTCTGAATACAAAAACTGCCCTGGGGATTATGTGAATAAGCTGAGCTTTGGGCACATATCTGTCTCAGAGGTTCATGAATGGGGTGAGAAAGGTTTTTTTGCCCACGGTCCTTTCAGGAGGCTTATTTCTCTGAGGGATGTCTGGCACTTTGGTTATCACTGGTTTCTTCTGGCTGCAGTATTTCTGGAGCAACATCATCCTACGCTCACTAAGTGTCCACAGAAGGGCATCAAAGGGGAAGGAAGAGGAGTGTCTTCGAGCCATACCTTTAGCAAATATTTCCCTTAGTCATAAGTTATCGTGGATGTGGCTGTAACTTCAGTAGTGATAGAACTGAAATTTCTGAAAGCCTTGAAAATTATTCCACTGTCCTGTAGGAGTATCTGCAAAATAAGTTGTTGTATGACTCTAAATGAGACTCTTCAAAGTTTAGATATTTTCTTCTGATGGGCTGAATTTTTGTTGTAGCTTTCCCATCCCAGAAGTATGTGTAACAGTTACCCAAAAATAGGGAGAGTTGTACTAACTGTGCGGAGGCTGCTTCAGCCCTTGTAGAGTGTTAATAGATGGGATAAAGGATAAACCAAATGAAAAGCATTCAAATGAATCTTTGCCTAACACCTTTTTCTTAGCTAAGTGGTGGTTGCACTTCTTAGGTATTTCTTCTTCTGTGCTCTTGCACAAGAATCCCATTTTTCTGGATGCAATAAAAGTATGTTAAGTATTACAATACCCAAACTTCAGAATTTACTGTGTAACAAAAACCTTGCCAAGCAGACCTCACCCTCTCTTTCTACAAGAAAATGTACTGCATCCCAGAGGAAATCAATACCTACTAATGTGAATAAACATGAAGATGAAATGATCAAACTCACAAGTGGGGGAAACAATCTTGATTTATCAGAATTAGCTCTATTTAAATGCAGTGGTTTTAAAACCTCAAGTGATAATGAATCTGGCAGATGATTGGTGAATTCTTGTGTCTTCCTGTGCCGTGTGGGTCTGGGCTCTAGTGGGACCAGGCAACCTGGCTCTTTTTTCTATACTGACCATGGTGGGTTAATTCTGAGTAATGAACCACCTGTTTCTTATCCAGTGCAGTGTTTTGGAGCTGCTTGTAAATGGTGAAGATTGGTTGTGCTGTAGGACCCCCTAGTTTTGTGGGTCCACAACTGCAGCCTGGGCAGCACAAGCCACAGCTCATCTGCAAAGGTTTGGAGCATGTCCTAGTAGGGAATAAGGACTGCTTTTATCTGTAGGAGTGTAACACTAAACAGACCCACCAGTGAGGTATTCCTGGACTAGCACATGAAATGCAGGGCCTGTAATTGTATGTGCAAATGCTTAGCATAAAAGGGTCATTTCTACTCTTAAGACACACAAGTAGAAAGACCACAGGAAAGGCTAGGAGGTCCCTGGCAGGACAAGAGAGGGCTGTTGAAGGCCAGGAGGTAACTTGCACCAGGCCCAGAGCAAAGATGTGCCAGCATATCCACCCAGGAGGCCAAACTCCATCCCCAAACAACAGCACCCCAGGCAACCACAATTGCAAATGCTGTCTCAGTTCTTAGCTTTTCACTGCATACCAACTCCTATATTTTCTCCTTTTTTCTTTTTTCTTTTTTTTTTTTTTTTAAGCTCAGCAGCAGAGGTAAGACCTTGTTTTCATATTCTCTGTAACACCCTCATGATACTTTAGACGTTACACAGAAATAAGCAGATGGCAGGGAACTGATCTGTATTTGTATAGAAAATGTCTCTGACTTTATGAACAAGATCCATTTTATAAAAAAAAAAAAAGTTGGCTGTGGTGGCTCCCCCTCCGCCTGTGCTGGCAGATGCTATGGGAGTTGATAGGATGTGAGGACCAATTGCCACCTCCCCCCTCCACAGATCCTGCCAGATCAGAGCTGTGCTGTATCCGTGGGTGTTGTCTGCCTTTCACTGTTCAGCATGTACAGCATGTCAGCCTCTAGAGCAGTCTGGCACCTCTTCCAGCACTTCCTTTTTTTAACACCATTTGGAAAATCCATACAGAAAGAAGAGGAGCAGAGAAGAGAAGGCAGTGAAGTGGGAGAGAGGTAATTAGGGCCAGACCTGATGTCCTGGCATAGCTGGAGGGTCCAGAGAAGTCAGGCAGATCCATGACTCAGGAAGGACAGAGTAAGGACAGCAAAACTGCACACCTGGCCCAGCTTATGGTCATGTTTATGTGTGTTTATCCCTTCCTCCATAAAAATGAATATATTTTGTTCAGTTTCTCAGGCAGTGCTTCACCTTTTGATTTATACTCACCTTATGCCTTGGTAGCTTGCCTGTCTGTGACCCAATTTTATTTACTTTGTCATTAAATATATTCAACAACTAAATGTGAGAACCCATCCATAGCTTTGCAGACTCACACCTGTTTCCAAGTAGGAAGCCCTGCTCCCCCATAAAGGTGGTGTCTCCCCTCTTGGTGCCTGGTGGTGACAGAAAATATCAGCTCCTCACAGTCTGTCTTCTCATGGTCCTTCTACAGTGAACAGAGGGGGACAGGTGCTGCTAGAGGACTCTTCAGATCTCTCTGAGGCTCATTTGTACACAAAGTCAGTGAGGAGCCTATCTGTTAGCTACAGAAATTCTCCAGGGAGACAAATCTCCCCTGAGGAAAGTTATTTTGTGATTACTTTCCATTGTCTGCTTCTTTATGTTTGGAAATATTGTCAACTTTGCTCATCGTGAATAAATCTGAGTGTCCCAGGAGTGCCCTCTGCCCTGATTCACCATTCCACTTGATACATGATACATTAAGGTCAAACACTGTTTGCTACTCAGCAGCCCCATTTTTAACTTATACTTTCTGCATGATAACTTTAATGACAATTCTCCCTTCTCCCTGTGCCCTTCTCCCCGCTCTCCTTTGTTCCTTGCCTTATTCCTTTCCTGAAAATATTTCCTAGTTTAATTTCTTTTCCTGTGGATTTTTTTGGAAGAAGCTTATTTCCTGCAGATTAGTTTTATTTAACTTTCATCACTGCTTACAGCTGAGAGTTTGAAGACTTCCTGCCCAGTGTTGCTGTCAGGGCAGTCATTCCACAGTGGTATTTGATAGTTGCCAGTAGGTGTTGACATCTGACATTTCGGCTCTGGTTTTGACTAGATGCAATGAAATGTAGCCATTTCAGCCATGCCTTCTGGTTTTCTTCTTCGTGTACAGTACTTGGGACACAGTAATAATAAAATTTCTGCCCACAGTTAAAAGGTAATCATTTTATCTGTACATTAAGGGAGCAATTGTTTGCCACTCTGTGCATTTGCCGTGCTAAAGCCAAAGTGTTGAAAGCTGCCTTGTACTGGGTCCGATGCATGCACAAAGACAGAGGAGTTACAAATGTGCAAGAATTAGCTGTTTGCAGCTATGTTCTGGATGACAGCTCTCACCAGAGAGTGGTCCACACCCCTGCAGCATCTGACAAACCCTGAAGCTCTTCAGCAGATGTGGCTTTTCAGAAACCCCGTCAGAACTCAATTAGGTTTTGTGCATGAATATGTGGCTTAATAGTATAAATGTGAGAACAAACAATAGGATATGGTTTGGGCTCATAAAACCATATTAGCCATAACAATGAAGCCTAGCCTGTGTTATGATCTGTATTAACACCCTATGACACTTTAAAAGAAGTAAACGCTTTAAAATTTATTTTACCTTACATGTTCCCATGCTGCATTTTATGTACTAGTTGCCATTGTCTGTGATGTCTCACTTCGAAGTGGGAGTTAGTGGGTCAGTGTGAGCCATGGGGGCTCCCCAGCTGGCATGGTTACAGGTTTGCACCTCTGCAGGGACATCCAAGGGGATACAGCTACCAATGCTCACCTCCTGGTTAAATTTGCAAGCTGGCATTTGCCATTTGAGGCTTGTGGACCATTTGATGTAAGCAAGGGCTTGAAATGCAGTAGAAAATAACAGTGCAAGTCTGCAGAAAAAATATTAGTGCCTAAGGTGAGCTGAGAACATGTTATTCAAATAATAACAACAGTGGGAAAATAATTTATTTTGACATAAGTTATTCATCCTGCAGTCTAGATACACAACATCACTGACAGAGTTTCCAAATGTTATCTGGATGGGTTTCCTTAAAAAGTGTTCCAGTGTATCTTGGTGTCTTTGTATAGAAAGTCTTTTTGTCTGTGTATAGAAAGTACTGTAAGTAATACAGGCCATTCCATATATTGTAACCCATCCATGCTGTATGGATTAAGGGCTAATTTCAAATCCAAAAGGCCTGGAGGGGAGAGGCTGCAATTCCTGTAAGAGCTGGAGCTCTGGCAGTGAGTGGTGCTGGAACATGCCTTGGCATCACAGGGTGGGTGGAGGGGACTCACAAGAATTCTAAAGGTTGCCTAAATCCTAATCAGGTTTCTTCATTAAAAACAATGTCTTTGAGAAAGTATAGAAGAGAAAGGGACAGGAATCCTTATTTGCAGGCAGCTCTCCTTCCCCTTACAAAACAAAAAGAACTGTGTTCACTATTGTCTCAACAAATGAAACTGCTATTCAGTGGGCCTTGTTCTCAGTGTGCTTCTCTGAACTCATACAGCCCAGTTTGCTGTAATGTTTTACACAAATGTCCCATGAGAAGTGGGACTGGAGAAGGACAGTGTGGAAATAGGACCCCTCTCCTGGCCCACAGCAGCCTGGTCTAGTGAAAAGTGTCCCTGCCTATGGAAGGGAGCTGGAACTAGGTGATCGCCAAAGTCACTTCCAGCCCAGTCCAGTCTGTGGTTCTGTGATTTGCGGGCTGATTCAGATGGTTGTCTGAAACTGGGCTTCAAGGAAATGGCTTGGGAGGCCAGAGCCAGACCAAACATCTGAGGGGGATGGTAATGGAAGGCTTGGGTATTCACTGAGACTGGGAAGGAGTTGTACTGAAAGAACCCAGAGGGGCTACACCATGAACTGGTTGTATCTGTAAATGCACCCCTGTGCCCAGCCAGATCTGGGCCACCATCAAGGTGGCTCCAGAGAAAACGTGTAGAGAAGTGTATGGGATTTTTGTTGCCCATCCCAAGAAACACACTGCCTTACCATTGCAGGGAGGAAGCTATTCAGAGATAGGGATAGAGAGACAGAGCCAGGTCTCTAAATGCCACTGCAGAACAGACTTATGGAGCTGCAAGGGCAGCAAGAATATTTCTCCAGAGGAAGAAAAAAAAGACCAAATGCCTTTGGTCCCCCTGAGATGCTTGATTTTCTGTCTTCCCCTGAAGGGCTGTGAGTAATTTGAAGGGACGTGTTGTAACAGTATTTACATACATAGTATTGCACAGTATTTACAAAATGGAATTGTAAGAAACTGTTGCTACTTACTCCACTTGCAGTTAAGTGGCATCCAAGGCATCTAGCCAAGCACACTGAAAAAGACTGATGGGGAGGAAGAAGTGTGAAATATGAGCCACCATCTCTACTCCTAACACATGGCTTGTTGTTCCTGACTCTTGGGAGTTTGATTCCTCAGCCTACAGGCAGTGCCAGTGGAAGGGAAGAAGGGCCCTGCTCATTCATTTTCTGTACAAACTGGCATCTTTGATGCTAAATGCTGTTTCTGAGAACCAAGAGAAGGTACAGAGACTAAGTCTTAGAGCTTAGATGGAAGGTTGTAATTTTTGAAAATTTCACACGGAAAACAGAAATACATTTGCCATACTTGGAATAAGTTATCTGAATCTTATCTCCCATTATGGCAAGCACAGCATGTTCTTTGTTGAGTGTCATCTTCCAGTGTGCTTTTTCAAGGTTCATGGTGTTTTACTGATGGTCTCTAGGTTCACAAATGTGGAGACATTGTTCATACTGTGGATGCTGATGTGGAAAAAGATGCTGCAATAACCAAGTCTCTGCTCTTCTTGAAAAGAGAATGCTCAGCCTAGACTCAAAAGGCTATTACTTGAAAATGACCACTTTAGGTGCAAATGTTCAGACAGAAATATGCAGGAGAATTGAATGTTTTGAGTAGAAGAATAGGCAGGATACCCTAAAACTGATGCCAAAAACCAGTTCAACCTACCATAAAATTGTCTATAGGATGGGTTGGTTTTTTCCACAAGATCCTGAAGGCAAGGATTAACTAAGGTAGGTAGAATAGTAAATGAATTTTGTAAAGCTTTGTTCTTGAGTGCTGGCATGTGAAATCAAGGTGACTGATCTGAGAGCAATATCACAGTGAACAGCACACTTCTCTGTGATAAAAGGGAGAGTGTTATGGTGACCTGCTGGAGCAACTCGGGCAAGCTTAGTAGTGATTTGGGCTGAGTCAGTATAGGAGAAAAATAGCAGAGCAGTAAGAGTGAATTGCAAAGGATGTCTAAAAGCATGCTTACAAAGTGTGCTATCGAGACCACACACTACACTGCTGGAGATAAGAGACTTTATCTCGCTGCGTATCCAGAGTGGGAGTAATGTGAAGGGTCAACACGGGAAGAAATCTGTGTTGACAAGCACTGAAAGTGTGTCAAATTGAAAGAAGTGCATTCAACTAATTAAGCATGTAGGACTGAAAGGGCTCTCTTGGGACACTGATTTCAGTTACATGCTCTGGAGTGTGTATGTACACAAACACATAGACGTGTGCATATGTGGGATGTCATATCATCCCTGCTGTAACAATCCATCCTTACCATTAGGTCCAGTAACCTTACCTAGTTACTTAGGTCCAGTAACCTTACCTAGTTAATAGTTCTGGTTTGGGTTTTTCTCTAACACTGTTTATGCCTTCACTATTTTACTGGCTAGTTAGCTCTTTGTTTTCTCATTGAGCATGGTAGCAATCTGAATTGAATATGAAATTAATATTCCTGCAGAATAGTTGACCTAACAGCAGCCTTAAGCTTGCCAGACAGGACTGACATGTTGTCTGCCTTTTTTACCAGTACCCTGCAGGGCACTCTTGGAGGCTGTGTAAAGCACAGACCTGAGAACAGGAATAAAAGGAAAGGAAGAAATTGCTGGCTAGAGAAACTTCACAGGAATGAAGGCTTGAACATATAAAGTACTCCTCATTTCTAAGAGGTTATTGTCTATCCTGCAGTGACAGCTTTGAAATACTTTGAAATACGAAGTTCCATTCTGGCCACTGTAACGTATTTGACAGAGTTAGGAAAAGCAGTTTAGAATATGTTCAAACACCACCAGCAGTGATTGAAAGCAGCAAAGCCAAGAATGGGATTAGCCTGTGGTACTCTTCACGTAAGTGCATATTGCTTAACTGCCTAATCTTCTTACGTGTATAAGAACCACACGCCTCCCAGCCCTCTTGAATTATGTCTGTTGTGCCAGTCAACCAAACATCAGGTAAATGCAAAATTCAAGGATCTGCTCATGGAAATGACATCCAAATCATATGCTTTCCAGTATTTTAATCTCTCCTGCTACCTGAATGCCAAATATGGATGCAGTTCTGTCCACTTGCCCTTTTTTCTCCTGAATAGCTGTTATTTCCATGTGTAGCATAATGCAAGGCAGAGAAATGCCACAGGGATGTGCTAAGAAACTGTGATTGAAACATGAGAAGTTTCACTGTATTGGCAGGAAATAAAACAATATAAAGAGCATAAAAGATTGTGGTCTTTCTCAACAGATTCTGTTGTCAGTTAGGTTTCTGCCTTTTTGCTTGAGTTTGAAAAATTTGCTAAATTGTCTGTCCATGAGTGCAGAACAGAATAATAATTGTACTCATGCAGTTGCCCACATGTAGCTAAAGACTTAACTTGTTTTGTCATGTCTCCTCTCCTGTTTTTCTGGAGGGCAGCTGCAGCCTGCATAGACACAGTTGTGCTTGCTTTGATTTCCATGTGCAAATGCCAGTAGCAGGGCAGATGTGGTGATCCAGTCTTCAGGTCAAGACCAGATGCCCAAACCATCTCTTGGGGTCTATGTCACTGGAGCTTTCCACTGACATCCATCCTGGACTCAGGTTGCCCAACACAAAAACTCTTCAGAAATAATTTGGATTTCTGCCCTGATAACAGCAATAACAAATAATGATGCACAAGGCCATTACAAACCATGTTTTCCAGCATAGGCTCCCAGAGAGAAGTAGCCAAGGAACAAACCACCTAAAGTGGGTCATCAGTCACCCATGGCCCTGTGAAGACTGAAAGGGAAATGTCAGCCCTGAACAGCACCCTCATGAAAGGCAGAATACACCAGGAAAACAGGAACAAAAGATATGGCCAAGGGTGGGGGCATCCTATCCAGACCCTGAACAAGTCCCAAATATGTACTTGGTTGGTGAGGAGGCAGGGGGTTTGGCATGTAGTTTTCTCTTTCATTGAGTTGAGCATCTCTTGTCTTACACGAGAGACATGCTTAGAAAGCTCTGTGAAGACCTGCCTTGTGTCTCACATGTCCCAGGGAAGACGGACCACAGACAGCTTCCCAGGGAAGAGGAGGACTGGGGAGCACAGGCAGGGTCCTCAGCAGCCTCTGCAGTGCCAAGGAACCACACTGCCCATCACATTCCCATCATCTGATGTCCCTGCCCCAGCAAAAGAGCTTTAGAAGAGAAACCCATCACTGTCAGGTGTTGCTCTGTCACTGACTTGGTGGGTAAAAAGCATGGCATCTTGCTCCTGCCAGGGTGACCAGGGTTTCCTGGGGCACTGGGGTATGTCCCAGTTTCTAGCTGCTGTCACTTGGTACTTTTTTCTAGAGGTATGAGGGAAATTGTGTGCATACCCATGCTTGTAGGGGTAGTCACTGAAGTTATGGTGAGATTGCCATTGCTCAGCTGGGTGCTGGAAAAGCTGATAAGCCCATAGCCTTATTTGCAATGAACAGCAGCCCTACCAACACCCTCCCTTTGCATGGCCATTTTTCAATTGTTAATAAAGATGGGACAGGAAAGTAGCTCATCCAAATAGCTACTCACAGTTCCTGTTGGTGGGGTTTGCCATTGGCAAATAGGGAAATGTCTGAGTGCATGCATGGTTGGGAGGAAGCATAATTGTTGAAAACAGAGTGATTGTCCCACCTTCGAGGAGCTCCAGGCTCCGGTGTCCCTGCTGGGTAAGCCCTGGCACTCTCTTTGCCATCAGTGTGAAGCAGCAGCCGCAGAGGGAGCTGCTTTGAAAGTACTGAGCTTGCTGATGGATGTGGGACATGAACAGCAAAGAAGCAACTCTAGATTTTTACCAGTGTTGTAGGCTTAAACCCCCTGGGTGCTCCAGTGGAGACACAAGTACATTGAGGGAAGCATACATTTGAGACGTACAGGACTATAAATAAAAATCACATCAGACTCAGCACTTGCCTCAATGAAACATTTATGCACTAAATTGCATGATGAAGTTGGATGTGCTGCCAGGCTGCCTAGTCTTTGAGATAATCTGGTCTTCCTCAGAATTAATTTTCTTGCAATATTTTGCACACAAATGCAGCAGGCAGTAGCTGACCTGGGCAGTAGTCCTTGGGCCAGCATATCACGTTGAATTCTGCTGCTGCTGGCATAGGCCTATTTATGCAAAGCTGGATGAATATCCAGCTTTCTTATGACAATGGATCACACAACAAAAAAAGTCACAATTTTTACATGAAATAGCCAGAAAAAACGGCATATGCTAAAATGACAGGTCAACCACCTTAATGCTGGAGAAGAAGGGCTTTCCTAAGCAGAGCCTGGCATGGTGCTGCTGGCCACAGCAGCCTTTGGACGCATCCTGCACCCCTGCAGCAGGGTGTGTGAAGAGGTGCACACTAAGTGCACAGCCCCCAGCACCTCTGCCTCCTGCAGAGGGCTTGGGTCATTACAGCCTCTCTTAAGTGTAACTGAGCTCTGGAATAGGCTTATTTTCTAGCCTGATCCTTTTTAATTTTGGGTTCTGTCATTTGGAATCTGGATACTTTAATAAGGATTCGGCAGCTGCCAGTTCAGCTTTGCCTGTGCAGAATTCAGGGCTGACAGCTCTGGGCTCTGGCCCTTAACATGTAGGCAACTTCCTCACTCGCTGCTCCAATTCCCTCCAGGCTGCACACTTTTTCACACCTTACAACAAATCGTGTTTTCTCTGTGAACCAGGAAACAAAGGAAATTATCTTTTTTTCTTTCTTCCCCTGACAGCTAATAGCAACTATAATACAGATAGAAATAATAGAAAGTTGAGAAACAGAAGGAGTTAGGAAGGGAGGAGGCAAGCGTCTAGAGAAGCAGACGGAGATGAGGGGGGGAAACCCCTGGATCTATCAAATAAATAGAGCAGAAATCTTTCTTGCTTGGCCTTTGTGGTGTTATTATTAGAACAACCACGCCTGAGTGCACTAAAGCCGCACAACCTTCAAGCATCCACATCCAGCTCTGCTGTGGCAGGATCCTTTTTCTGCTTGGCTAAAGGAGGGAGAGAATGAGAGGATGTGAAGATGAGAAGGATCTGTAAATGATAAATATGATCAACTTCAATAAAACTGCTATTTGGAAATCTTCAAAAATCTTCTCATGAGAAGAGCCATTAGTGTATGTCTGTTTGACATTGGTTGTTAGGAAATCAGCCAATGTTAATGGATCCACAGAATGGAATGGAGAATCCATTTAAATGGTCTCTTGTCGTTTTGTCATCCCACAAGACAAAAAAACCCAATTACTTTAACTCAGGAATGAAATGAAGTGATAGTTTATATGATTCACTTGTATAGTCTAAATTGATCAAAGAACACACTAAAAATATATTAACAGTCTATATCTGATGCCTGAAATGTAGCATTTCCTATTTCTGTATCGGCTTTTTTTCTCATTCAGTGTGATGTCCAGCTGTTAATCATTTAAAGACTGTGGCTTTACAGTTTCTATATTGCTTTATTTATTATGCCTGCTACGATGATGCTGAGGGGCTACAGCCACGTGCAGGCTCGGCATTGTAAAAACAGCCTGCAGTGTAAAACACTGAGTAAAGGAAGTGCTGGCTGAAAGGGATACCTTATCCTCATTTCACAGAACAGAGGCATAGGGAGTCTTAATATTTAACGCCAGCTCCTAGCAGAAGCATATGGTGAAGCTTTGACTGCACATTTCTTCTAGATCTCAGCCCAGTGGTCTTTGTCTGCTGAATTACCCTGCCACAGGATTGGCTTTTTTCCTTTAGTGGAAGTAAGAGATTCAATCCTGTGAAGAAAATTAGATGTTCAGTAGTCCTTAAAGCTCACAGTCCACTCCTGTGGTTGCATCCTCTGGCTTCAGCTCCCAGCAATGGTGCCCAGTTCCCAGGGGCAATCAGCAAGAGCCAGGCAAAATGTCATTGCAGAAGAACAGGCAATGTGCAAAGGACAGGGAAGGACATGCAAAGGACAATGTGCAAGGAATGAAATAGAAGCAGGTCCCTCTTTTGGCAGGCTTTTATTCACCGGTTAGCTTTTTCCCTCTCTCCCCTGTCCAGGAGGTTTTTTCAGAGCTTTGCTGCTCTGAGGTTGGGATGCTGTTCCTCAAACATCCAGATTAATTGCATTCATTGTGGGTTTGTACTTATCCTTGGGCCAGCATTGTCCTCCACCCTACTCAGCACTGCTCCCTCCCTCTGAGCTTCCTCCCCACTGCAGGCTGAGAACATTCATCCCCTTGCGGCTTTTTTTGCCAGCACTTCTAGTTTCTATTCTGGATCTCCTAGAAAATCCACTCCAGCTTTGGAGTATTTTAAAAGATTGGTCAGTTCAGTGAGTATTGTGCAATATTTCTGCTTTCTTGGTGTCGGGGGGTATATTCCCTGTTACCATGAACCAGAGATCCTGCAGGGAAAGGTGAGAAGACATGGATGGGTGCTGGCTCGGGCCATAGCACAGGGTACTGTAAGCTTCTTAATGCCCTATCTTTTGAAGATAAGCAATGTATTTGTGGTTTTTCTCCTGGGACAGCACTATCAGACAGACACACAGCTCTGCCAGGTCTGCTGGCTAAGGGAGACTTGTTGGGTGGCTAGGAGGTCATGCTATTTTATCTGTCAACAGCAATGTGTGTCTACAACAGCAGGTGTGCAGCAGAGCTTGCATGAACTTGGTTTCATTTTTAAGTCTCACACAAAGTATATTAATCCACCTCCTACTCTTATTTGTAAAACACTGTTGCCAAGGCCAGAAGAGCTTTCTACAAGCTAAATTTTGCAGCAAAATCTATTCTAGTAATGAAATGTCTGAAAATTTCGTAAGTAGGTAAAACTTTCCACTCGCTTACTGGTATTCATCACAGACAACTACTAGTGCTTCAGTCTAGACAGATTTTTCTGGGAGTAGGAAGGAACTGCTTGTGCCTGCCTTTTCATTAGCCTCCAGGGTACAATTTGTGATCATGAATATCACGTGCCCTCAGCAATACAAAGAATGGGTGGGGTATCATTACTATTGCTAACAAATTTTTGTCTTGAGCTGAGATTCCCAAGGAGGAAGTGTGGCTCAGAACAGGATCGGGACAAGTTGCTTTGTGTCTCAGTACCTTGTATGTAAAACAGACAGAGTGCTTCATTACCTTCAAGGGGTAAAGGAGACATAAAATCAGCTCGTGACAGTGAGGTATTTCCCTACTGCAGTGGTAACAGACAGACAAGCCATGAAAAGCTCTGCCTACAATTTGGCAACATTATGTTTTTGCAATGTCAAAAATTTCATTAGTAAATCCTCATGATGAACAAGCACTGACAGGTTACCATCACTCATCCTACTCCTTCCTCCACTATCATTTTTTTCTCCCCCCAATGCCATTCCTCGCACTGACACCATGCCAGCTGCATGGAGCAGCACTATAAATGTGCTGAAAAAGGAGTGAAACCCCACCTGCAAAAATCCACTGAGAAGCAAAGCAAGGCTTCCTACCAAACAGAGAGTTTGGGGTCCCTTCATTGTTGCTGAAGCTCTGAGAACCTGAACTTCAGCAGGTCTGTTCATCATATTATACCACCACTTCCATCATGACATCTGCAAAGTTTGGTGAACTGTTGGGGTGTTTTGCTGATCAAAGACACCGATAGTCTCTCATCATCCCACACATGGCAGCATGGTTCCTAGGTTTCTCCTCTTCTGTCTGCTCCCTCCTTCTTCTCCAACTGTGCTTTCCCAGTTCTTTCTCTATACAAACCACTGGTATGCCTTCAGGCTGAGTGAATGTTGTTTTGTATTAAAGAAAGCAACAAAACAAGAAAGACCAAAAAGAGCTCTCTGGCTCTCCACCAGAGAGCCATTCTCTACCATGATGCACTGGCTACCCCTCAAAAAAGGGTAAGAGAGTGCAAAAGCAGGAATGTAGATGAGAGCCCTGAAACGTGCAAAGGAGAGGAGTGCATGGCCAGTGCAGGGACCAGCCTGAGGCACACTGGCTCTCTGGCTGCTGACTGGGAAGGGAAGCCCTGGAGGTACCTTCTGTGCGTGAGGGTGCCTGCCTGTGTCACATTGTGCCTGCCTGTGTCACACTGTGCTGTCCTGTGAGCAAAACAGCTGCAGCAGCTCCTTGGCCTGAGACCAGAGACTATCTGTATCGATGCCTGTGGTAGAAAGATCAATCCCAGTGCTATACCTGAGAATGTGCCACCTGCTCTGCTGCATTATGTGGGCTGAGGATGAGCCTGCTCCCTGCTGCTGGCTGGGGTAGAGTGCTGGCATCTCCCATGGCCCTCCACTCCTGCTTTGGCCCTTGGAAAGCTACCTGCTGTGTACGCTGAGGCTGGACATAGTCATGGGACTCCCATGAGTCCCAGCACTCCTGAGAAATTCTCTCAAACCTTTAGTGGACTTGATTAATATAATTTTCAGAGGCAGACTTCTAGGATTTCGCTTTAGAGGAACTGAAGTGTTCTTGTCCCTCAGAAGTCCCTGTCTATTAAAGGAACCTCTTTTGATAGGTGACAGTTAAAGTCTCTCAGCAGGGCAAACAGTTAATCTCAGTTGTTACACCCTGGAAGGCAGCGAACTAGCAACCTGTGTCAGAAACTAGTTGTGTGTAACATGATGTAGTGAAAGACCATATTGGTAGGAGAATGAGTAAATGGAAGACCTATTCCTCCCACTGCCTTTGCTCAAAATGTCACTGTGGAAAGATTGTGTCACTTCTTTGCATTTTTGTTTTGCTATCTATAAAATGAATATCCCTTTGGTCCATTTATATAAAACACCAATATAGTATAATTTCACCTGCTTGCCTCCATAGAGCCATTTGCAATGTGGTAAAAGGGCATTGTCTAAATGCTAACTGGTATAAAATGATGTGGAAACACAGGGAAGATAATATTTGCTGCTATTTGATGGGAGTAAAGGTGCTGTAACAAACCCAGTGCCTGTTCTTGACAATGCTGTTCCAAGCAAGAACCTTTGCTTTTCAGCTAGGTTGACGGAAGACAGACTAGAAGTCTTACCTTGCATTCTGTTTTGATCCTACAGCTGTCTCCAACCTTGATGCAGAGAGCAAACTGAGTGTCTATTACCGAGCACCTTGGCATCAGCAAAGAAACATCTTTCTCCCCTCCACCAGACCGCCCTGTGTGGAGGAGCTGCACCACCACGCCAAGCAGCACCTGCGAGCCTTGCGCAGAGGTAGGTGCTCCCCTGTGCTCCAGCTCCACACATGTAACACCTCTCCGTGGTCCACTCCAGGCAGCAGAAGGATGCTCAGGCACAAGCACACAGAACTGTGGGCACTGGTCTCCACTGGGACTTAGGTACTCAGGCTGAGATCATAGAACTGTAGAATCACAGAATGTTTTGGGTTTGAAGGGACTTTAAAGATTATCTAGTCCTGACCCCCTTCACAAGGGCTGAAACTGGGGCCCAGTGGTCCTAGCTGTCTGCTCAGGGCTTCCAAGCATGATACTGGAGGATGCCTGTGTCCTTTAAGAGTGGCAGCTGAAAGTCAGGCGATAGATGTCCTGGACAGCTTGAAAGGGTTGAGCAGGTATCCCTTTCCCAGGCTAGGGAATATTTTCTGACATCACCTAACAAACTGCAGACCTGTAGCCTCAAAGCAACACTGAGAGGATGCAGGAGCAATCAGGGTCATAACCAGGCTCCTGGATCCCTGCCATAAAGAGAATTTACTAGATGCAAACATCTGGATGGTCCTACAACAGCACATTAAAGGGAAGGCAAAAAATGGGGAAAGGTCAGTTTCCCTGGGAACCTAACCAAGGGAAAATTATAACCAGGACCCAAGTCAAAGCAGGCAAACAAGCCTGTCTTTCTCCTGCGCTGGAAGGAAGGAGAAAATCCATGCAGGTCACACTTAAAATGTTCAGCAGCAGCCTCCTGTCTTGAAGCGTTTCACACCAGCAGCTCTAATTGTCTTGCTCATTTATTATTGTTATTAGCTCATAATAATTATCGATTACTTAGAACTGCAGAGCATCTGTTAGCTGGGTAAGATGTTCCAATTAATTACCACATTTGACCGTCTCTGCAGGTTTTAGGTCAGGAACACATTGTGGGTGCAGTATGTCTTCATAGCATGGCAGAGAGTGGTACAGCCAAATTGCAGCCACAGTAGTGCTGGAGTAGAGCAGAAGTTCTTTTCTGTTCTCAGCAGCTCTGCTTTGCAATTGTCCCAGAACCAGGCTGATCTTTGCCTGCCATCTTGTGGGCAGAAGAAATCCTGACAGCAGCATGGGAAGGCAGCTCCAGAAATGTCTCACAATTTTAAAGTTACAAATTTCAGTTTTGGCAATTTCCCATCCTCCACAATTAATGGCAGCTGTGCAGGTTCAGCAGGCAGCTTGTCATGTGCTGCTTTATCTTATTTTCCAAATAACTGCATATATGGGGATGAAATTTTAACCTGAAATTTACTCTAAACATGTTATTGTGTCTCAACTCTATCTTCAATCAGAATTTCATTATCTCTTTATCTGTTTAACCAAGAGCAATTAAAACTAAATGTTAGGTCAGAAATCAGCTATTCTAGCACCAAACATTATTGACTGGACCATAGGTAGTGGAGCAGGTGAATATATTATCTCCTTCCAGCAGCACTCTATGCACACAGCAATTATCTAACTGTCAACTAAAATTAGAGATGGGAAGTCCATGAGCATTCTCCCATTCACTTGGAAGGTTCCAGAGACTTGGGACTAATGCTGGAAGAGGACTGAATATTGTGAACCTATGGCAAAGGAAGATTCCTGTGGGCCTAGGGTGGATAAAGATCTTGACTTTTCTAGGATGATCTCCTTCAGGCTGGAACCTGAGCATTACCACTGCAACAACCTTCATGATGTCAAGCCAGTGCTCAGGACCTAGCACTGCCATGCAGCCAGGGAATAAAATCCCACCTGGAGCTGTGTTTCTTTTTTTCCCCTCAGAGCGATATATTTTATATGGGTAGAATGTAGGCATTGCTGCACCTCAATATTTCAAGGCAATAGGAGCTGCAGGTTCCTGTTGGAAATCAGGCCTTGGGTCTCAAGTGTCTAGAAGGTAGCTCCTTTTTCTCTTGGGATAAATGGTATAAACCTCATCTGGGGAGACAATTTAGCCTCAGGGCATATGCTGGGGTGTGTTGTATGGGCACTGCTCTTTTGGGCACACGGATGTCCAGTAAGTGCTTCTCCCCTTCAGTCGCAACAGGGTTCATTTGTCCAGTTGCTGGGGAAGAGGAGAACCTTTGTCTTTGGAGTCCACTGTCCTGTACCTGTCTCTGTTGTGCTGTGAAAAGAGATAATTGTATGTTTTTAACACTTTGAAAGATTCATGTCTTCTCTCTCATCCAAAACAGAACATCGAAGCCGAGGTGATAACAGAGAGCAAAAAGTCCAAGGCCCCATAGCTGTGGTGGCTCCCCCCTTTCCTCCCTTCCCTGCAATCTGCAGCCAAAAGAGGCACGCGATAAAGGACCGGCACTTGCTACCAGTAAGTCTTGCACTACAGCTACCACACATGAACATGTTGTTAGCATGGTGGGACCCAAGTGTGACAGTGCTTCACAAGTGCTCCCTCCCCAGGCCAGTGCAGGTACAGGGAGCTGACCTTAAAGACTGTCAGCAGCGTGACACAGGTCACAGATTCCAGCAGCCAGCCCCAGGGTGGCTGTTTGCAATCAGAAACCTCTTATTTTTCACCCGTGGCCAGCACACACGTGCTCTCTTTCACACACTCCTCCACAGTCCTTCACATTCGCCACTCAGGCTGTAGATGTAGCACTTTGAGGACCCTCCCGTAATTTCAGAAAGAGCTGTAATTTCGGCCCTGGCATTAGCATTGCCAGAAGCCAAGAGCTCAAGGGCTTTGAGTGCCAGCTTGAGGCTTGTGTGTGTGCAGATAGGTTCAGGAGCATGTCCCCAGCTACAAGGAGATACACTTTTCATAATCCTGTTTTGCAATGTTCATCTCCATGCAGTTTTTTCAGATGTTTCATGTCTCACACATGTCCTTGCAACCAGCCAAGCAGGAACTCCAGCTGAAGATCTGGTCCTGTATGTCTGTGCTGACTTGCCACTGCTGCATTAATTTGAAATAAAATTAGTGTTGACAATATGGTATTTATCATTGTTAAAGGAAATGTGCTAGATTCACAATTTTAACTCCAATTAGGTCTGTAATTCCCACTAGCTTCAGCTGGACTTCGGTAGTTCTGTGGCTCTGGGTATTTTATTCACAAAAGTGTCATAGTAGCTACATTTTGCCCTGTACTTAGAGCCGTTGCATTATTTAAAAGCCGTAGGTCAGACCTGGACTTAACTTTTAGGTGAGGCATTTGTCTAATGCCAGCCCTCAGTGGGGTGGTAATAGATCTGTTCTGCATCTGCCAGTACAGGGGCACCGGCATCTCAAGAGATACTACACCTGTGAATACATTATAAGCTCAGTGATGATTCAGTAACTACACTGAGTCATCACTTACTTAGCTTAAAAATCCAAGTGCATTCATCCTAATCCATGATAATAACCATATTTAAATACTATAATGCTAAAGCACTCACAGTGTAAAAGACTCAATGTAAACAAGTCACACCTGCCCAGGGACCAAAACACCAACTAATCAGTCCATAGGAAAAGTTTTGTTTCTCATTTAAAAAGCATGAAATACATAATAAGATTTGGATTAGTTTGACTGTTCTGGCTTTTTGGCTGCTTATCTGGCTAATTTTGAGGACAGCATGACCATCACTGCAGGCTTTGAACAGGTAAAATTTGCAGGCCTTATGATTCAACTTAAAGAAGATACCTGATGTTAAAGAACAGCATAGAAAAGAGTTTGAAGACAGAAAGAAGAAACAGGATTACCTGTTTCTTCTTTAGAAGTCATCATCAAAGCTAGTGCTGTTGTAGGGTCATTGAAAGGTAAAGGGAAGGTGATGCCGTGTCAAGGATCAGAACTAGTTACAGATGATAGTCTAGACAGGCTGTTGAACATAAAGCTTTCTTAGTATCAGATGGGGAACAAGGCATCTCTTTTGAAATCACATACACAGTGCTTAAAGGCCTGAATCTTTGCTGTGTTTGGAAAACAACCAGTGCATTTTAGACATTACATCCATCTGTGGAACACAAAATAATAACAAATAGTGAGCAACTCTCTGAGTCCTGTATTAGTTGACAAAATTAAGTCATGCTGAATGCAGATGTTTTGGCTGTATCTGAAAGTCTACCTTTTTCTTTTCAAGATGGAAAATATTAAGCTTTGTGCCCACCCATATCAGACCTCCTTTTGGAAGCTGACCGGGTTCAGTGTTCCCCTAAGGAGAAGCAAACAAGAGCTGCTTGGAGAGCAGTCATTCTATTGATTTCAAGGCATCTGGCAATGTTCTGCGTTTGAAATTGCAAATATACCACGGCCAGAGTACTTCAAAGTGCCTTGACCCATTTCTGAGAAAACCCCTTGTTAATGGGACAACTTAAAAATTAAAGAGAATAAGGCAAGATGAAGCTGCATATGAATGTTCTGTCTGGCAGAGGTTAATCAGAGATTTTTACAAGACACTGCAACAGTGAATGGCTACTTGATATTGTGCCAGCCTTCATGATTTAATGATACCATTACAAGAGAAAGTTGAGAATGCTGTTATTGGCTAGCTCGCTCTTTTGGGCATAAGCTTTTTGACATGTGCTAAAGTTTATCTGCTTCAGGGATTGTCAGTAATGTTTGATATCTGATTCTAATTGATGCTATCATCTAGTCATCAATGAATTAAAGATGCTACATCCACAAGAATTTTTATTCATGGCATAGCAATATGTTGTGTATTCCACTCTTCTGATGCATTGGGAAGGTGCTGAAAGGAGCAATACACAACCAAAAAAGCCCCTTTTTGTGTTTCTTTTAAATTACAAAAGGGATCAACAAGAAGCTGGGAAATTTTTGAAAGTTACAGGGTCTGTCTTTTCCAAACTGACTATCTAAGTTAAATGCATGTGTTAAGATACACAAATAAGAAACTTGATTCTGAGGAATGTTCAAATTACCAGTGTGATCTGTGGGAACTACCACTACTGAAAGTTACTGAGAAAACAGGTCACCTATATCTAAGATGAGTCAAGGTTCCCTACATGTGTACCTTTTGGCTGCTGCTACCAATTAGGTGGCTATGAGCTCTTCCAAAGATCTTGCATGTTGTACAGTAAAACTAGAGAAAATCAATCACAACAGATAAAGATTCACTTTTAATCACAACTATGTTTACAAGGAGAAAGTTGCCACAGTCCCACAAATTCCAGGAAAGGACAAATGAATTCAAGTTCAAAGCAAGTAATGCCAGCGTAACCAGTTCTGGAAAGACGTTTTGGACTGTTCCATCACAAGATCATTTTGTTGTGGAGAAAGAGTAGAGAACTAGAAATGGCATAGGCTCTTCCATGTCTACTCTTGCTACAGGAAATTCCCTGATTTGCCTGATGAAAGGTCCACTTAACCCAAAGGCCAGAAGGGGATCCTTCAGGAAAGAGGATAAGAACAGAGCATGGTTTATGCTGTTTATTGTCCCATGATTTATCCTTCTAGTTTCATACAGAAACTGATTACAGAGTTCCTGAGCCAGAGATCACACACAGAATAATAGCCACCAAAGAACCTCTCTGTGTTTACTGTGAGATTTGTTTAATCCATTTTTTTTTTAGCAAATTTACACCTTCATCCTCAACAGCATCCTGTGACAATGACTTTAAAAATCTGTATGAAAATGTAGCTTTTGTTTGTTTCAAACCCAATACCTCATAATTTCATCATATCCCTTCTGGTTCTCAGACTATGAGAAACAGTAAGCATTGCTTTCTCATTCCTTTTCTCCATGCTCCACATGGTTTTGCAGATGTAACTTCACTTAACTTTCCTATCCATTCCAGTCATTCATTTTTAAAGGTGAAAAACTGGCATACTTAGTCTGTCTCTACACTAAAGAAATATACTACGAAACACATTTAAAAGTATCTTTCATTCAGGCCTTTTTGCCAATGAAGAAAAGAAGAAAAACCCAAACCAAACCAAAAATAATCTGAGGAGAGTATGAGAAAGTTATGGACTTGCTAAAATGAGGAAAATATTTCTTACAAATGTTCCCATGACAACCCCGCCTGTAGCACTGCTGAGGCCAGTCACTGAATGTGAAGATGCTTTGTCATTCCAACTGCATTTCAGACTTCTCTTTAATTTTTTTCTGCATTTTTTTATCTTGGGCTTCCCCAGGTCCAGCCAGCAAGGCTCTGAAATTTCAGTATTTCAGTTCAGAACATTATGAGACCACACTTTCTCAATCCCTGTGTGGCACAGCTATTATAATAAAACCAAGGAGATGGAGCAAGGAACTCAATATTTGGAAATTTACACTCACAATAGCACAAATTTCAGTGTCAGTTTATTCATAATTGTAATGTGAGCTGGAATCTAAGGGACAAGAAGCAGGAGGGTTTTTTCCAGACAGGGTTTTTCTCTCCCTGAGGCCTCAACTAGAGCAAATGTGAAAGGAAAATAATGCATCGGGTAATTTTATTCCATCTCCTTGCCATTTCAAAAATACTCTGTTATGGTCTGCTTTAGGATGCATTGTACAGCAAAGGGAATATACTAACTGGATAACTAAAGGGAACTGAGTATACTAACTTTCACACAGTTCTGTGCTGAAGCCAGATGAAGCCTCAGTAAGAAACAACTGAGGTAAGGGACAGGCACGAGCTGGGCTCTGCACTTTCTGTGTGCAAATCCTGCCTGAAGCTGTTAGAAATAAAACCTACCTGACGTTATTCATCAGACTGAACTTGTATAGCACTATTTGTGCAACGAGCCTAATACCTACTACCCTGTATTGTGGGATGTTTATTTTATACCTTTGTCTGCTGAAATGCCACGTGTGGTATGACTTCTGTCACAAAACATGTCTTAGTTCTGTCTTTACCTTGTCAAAACACCAGAGCAATACATTAATCGTTAAAGGATTGTCAGTACTTTAGCTGATTGCATTTGTGATGCTCCAAAAGAAAAGAAAACACTCACAAGCAGACAAAATAAAAACTTGAGGAGAATGAAACATCCAGAAATATAAATACTGGGAGCAGGCAGGTGAGCAGGGTTGTGATTTGCAGCAGAAATAGCACAGTCAGAAATATTCCCATTATTTTCTCTTCAGCATCAGTTGACTGTGTAAGAAAGCTGCCTGTATAGTTACGAATTTCTAATTAAGTAGTCAACTGTGCTCTCATAATACTGGAAAGCTGGTAGCCTTTTATTAGTATTTCTTCTTTCTCTAGACCTTTAGTTTTTCTAGCATGTAAATAAATACCATTTTCCTTAACTCCTGTGAGTTAAGGAAGTAGCAGGCTCTCCATTTCACAGGCAGAGAGAGGGAGACAGAGAGGTTTCAATCAGAGCCCCAGGAGTCAGTACTGTACTCAATGAGAACGTGGGATTGAACACTAGCTCACACTTACTCTGCATGCTGCCTGTTCAGTGCATGAATGACTGTTCTCAAATGAGATGTCAGGATGTACTGTACATCTTACTTCTGTGCTCCCATAAGGTGAAAGCAAACTGTATGCATGTTCTGTTTGCTGGAGACAACAGAATATATAAAGCTTGCAGATGCTGAAGCTACATGCTGATGCTCTGCTTGGGTGATTATCACCCACTTTATTCATTAGGTTATCCTGGGAGGGAAATATCCCCCACCTTCTGCAATAGAAGCCTGAAGTCAGAAATCATATTGATCACTTATGCTTTTTGTTAGCTGCAGCTTTTAGGCAGCAGGAGTCAGAAATAATCATATGGAGAATAGCACTGTGCAGCAGCATGCACCAGCCTCCTCCTGCCCTCATCAAGGCTGTGCCAGCCCTGTGCTGCTGTGGGCTGTGACTCTGCCACCTAAATCTCTTGTGAGATAACACCTTGCCTGCCTGATCAAACACAGCTGAGGGGGAAGGAATCAACTCAGCCATGTCTAAATTCAACAAACATGTTGAGGATAAATGGTCTTGATGAGGCTTTAGCATTCTCAATCTTTGACTGAGGAAAAATTGGTTTTTTATTCTTGGGTTTATGTTTTTCCCATATTTCCCAGTGTTATTACCATTACACTGTGTTCCATAGGGCCTGTGCACTAACTTTGAAATCCCAGAATTTCCTGTAAGGCAATCACTATAGGTAAGGCAGACTAGGTACATGATTTAACACAAATTATCCTTCTTGAACCAGTCTTTCCTATATGTTGAAGATGTTGAACAACAGTCATGTCTCAGACCTTTGGGGGATGGAAAAGAGAAGAGGGACAAAAGTGGCATTTTTGTTCTGTTATTGACCCATTCATTTCCTTCTCCAGATCCCAGTTCTGGGACAATAAATGGGGCAGACTCATAAATTGCCAGGCTGGCAAGTTTTTTGACTGCTGATTTGCTTCTTTGTCACTGTCCTGATGATATTTTAAGGTTTTAATTCATTAAAATGGTTAATCATGACTCCTGACTTAGATATGTGCAAGTAATGCTCTTCCTAAAATCAGGGTGGGAGTGTTCAGGGGTGCTTCATCTCACCCCAAGTTAAGTGCTGAAGGAAGGTGAGCTGAATTACTCCTCAGCAGAGCCACTGTCTCTTTCTCTAGGGGAAGCTCTGTTGTCTAGTTCAGACTTGGACATCTGACTATTTTGTTGTAGTGCACAGAAACCAGACTTCCACACTGAAGTGAGGTGGAGCACTGAGAAATCAGATCATGTGCATATGCAACAAGATTTTTACTGCAAGGCAGTTTCACGAGCACAATGGCACCTCTGCAAGTGAGGTTGATAGGATAGCACAGGATATAAAAATGTTCACATATGTCAGTGACAAATCCCTATTCAAGCAATTATACACCAGTTTAGTTTCAGAGCAATCTTAGCCCATTAAAGAAAAATGCACATTTAAAGTATTCTGGCTTTGTATTTAACAGAATGATGATCACTGTTTCTGTTTGCCAAGCACACCCACACAAAAGAAATTCACTTTTAAAACTGCCTAACTTCAGATTTGCCCATCAGACCAGAACAGCCTTGGATTTATAATAATTTCTTGCTTAATTACGTGTTTACTCAGGACATTTAGAGATATTCTGGTCTTCTGAGTGAATGAGAACTTTTGAAAAGCAGCAGCTCACTCCCTCCCCCAGCACGGAGGTGTTGAAATGCTGAGGCTGCTGCTCTGTGCCAGCTCTGTGCCTCAGCTGCCCCAATGACGGGCACCTTGTGGGAACAGGCACTAAGTGACCTCAGGACCCCTTGGCAAGGCAGTGATAGCACCAGCTTTCTCAGGAGCACAATGGTGACAGCAGAAAATGAAATTTTGCCAGTCACCTTCATTTTTGTCCTATGTCTAATGATAGGAACCTACCTAGGAAGTTTGTCCTGCCATGCCTAAGCAGGGACCTGAGTCTTTGGCACATCAAAGGATGGCTGTAGGTACATGGAACCAGACAAGTGTTTTCTCAGAGGCACCTGGCAGAGTGGCACACGGGTGAGGTAGAAAAGTGCTGCACTGATAGGACAGGCAGATGGGTAACCAGATCTTGCTTGTCTTGACTGTACCCCACACTGCTACCTCTGAGACCAAAATTAAGGTCCTGCTGTTTCTCTCCTGGACAGGTTTTCCCCTGAGTGACTTGTGCATGTAGCTGTGCTTGGAGCTCAGGGCAGGAGGTCCCTCCTGTCCGCTTCTCCTTGTGCACTGACAATCGCAGGCCATGGGATATTGCAAAGATTTTCCTATCCTGAACTCTTGTTACCTCAGCAGCATTAGTCTCCCTGCGTCTTGACCCTCCCCAGAGATTCTCTAGCACCTTCCATGAGGAAATTGAATTTCAAGCATCCTGGTAACTGCAGTCAGTCTGCTTAGAGCAGGTGACTGGAAACTTGGTCAGAGGACCAAGCATAAAATCATCCTTGAGTATCTGAGGAGTAAGTAGACTGAAATGGTTGATGTATTCAGTATCTCCACAGCCTTTGTTGCATGAAGAGGTGTTGCTCCTGAGATAAGGACTTTTCCCAGCCTGGGAGAACTGGTTTGTCACTGGCCTGGGCAGAAACTAAGCTGCTGAAAATGTTCAATGGGAACAGCTCTCTTTTGATTTCCCCACTCTGTTCTCCTGTAAGGCTTATGGACAGCTCATCCAGAGGCTTCCCATGGGTACATGGGAACCAGGGAAAAGATGATATATATCTAGGAAGACAATAGAATGAGATGGAGGATTAGGCCTTTTGAAACTCACTACAGCTTTTTTTTCTTGAGATGAGACCATATAATGCAAAGTCTTTCCAACTGAGGTTTGTAGTTCATCTGTCACAGCAGTGTTGATAATGATTGATAATGATTGGGAGGAAAACATTCATAGAATTATTTGACATTTTTAGTCTGCTAACTAATGCAGGGAGAGATAAAAACCCCTACCAAGAAACACATGCTGGAGATTTCCAGGGGGCTCAACAGACCTGTTTTCTTTCTCTCTTTTTTTGTTTGATTTCCTATTTCAAAAGAGGTCAGTTGTCCTTCACTCCTTGGTTTTGAAAACTGGACATTATAACAAACAAACTGGAGCTTCTGACAGAAGAAGATTTTGGAGGTGTAGGGATTCAGCAAGACCCAGGATGTTGTGGCCATCACTGTTTGTCCTTTCAAGTGTTACAAAAAGTGACAAAAAGCCAATTGGCCATTGTCACCCTGACACAATGATTGCAGCCTTAGAGAAGTAGTGATATCATCAGAAACACACAGCAATCAATGAATTTGATAAATCACCATCAGCATCATTATTTATATCCATTTCCTTAAAACTGAAAAAAAAATTGAAAAAAATTGTCTTATATTATGAAATAATTCACATTTATAATGTAATAGGATATGTATCTTGCACTGATTCAGCTCCAGGCAGAACATACTTTGAGTTACCAAATAAATACAAGACATTCTTGGGACAATTTAAGCATGTCTGTACAAGAAGGTTGAACCAATTTCACTGCAGCTTTGTCTAACCCAAGTATGCAAAATCAGCACAGATTTCACAGGGGTCCAAACCAATCTGTTGTGGGGAATAAACCCATCAGTAGGAAACAGGGTGAAAATCTCTGCTTGTTTTGGCTCTGATGCTAATTTATCCAGACAAAAATTATGTGCTTTTACCAGAATCGTTTTGTGTATGTTTTTAATTTTAATTTTTTTTTTCCCACATTTCACATTTATAGTTTAACAGCACCCGTTCGCCCTCCCCAATTGAGTGTTGCCACATGACCCCCTGGAGTAGAAAGGTACTGGAAAAACAAGCAATCCTCAATTAACAGCCCTGTCTCACTCTTCTCCCTTCCAGATCCTAACCCTTCCTCTTGCTTGCTTTTCACTTGCTAACTTTACTGTGTTAAAAGAAGCCATTTCTGTTTTTCTCATGTCAGTAAGACACAATAATAACTTTTTCCCCCTTCTTTCATTCTTCACCTTGGATGGGTTTCAGGATCTCAAGGCCACAAAGCTGCCTCCCCCTATCACCTCCTTTAAAAGGCCTGAACTCGGACAGACTCGATAGCATTAGCAATTGTATTAAATTCTCATCATGTCTTGCAACTGCCCCTTCTTTTTTTCCTAAATGGTAAGAAATGGTTTGGACAATGCCACACCGACAGCAGGTATTTATTCTTTGGCCATTTGGTGATGCCACTGTTTGGAGAGGAGGAGCTCTGGCAGCCAGGGTCACTTTGCCCGCTTTGTCCAGCACTTCATTGTCGTCCAGGGAAGGATGAATTTGGCAACAAACGAAGCCTGTGTGTGTGTGTGTGCGTGTGTGTGTGTGTGTGTGTGTGCCCACGTGCCTGTGCGTGTGTGCAAGGGTGGGTTTTTTTGCATGCATGCATCAAACTTAGGGCGGGGGGGGAGTTACCTAGGAAACAAAGTCTTTTGTGCTTGAAGTTTATATGAGCTATTCACGTCTGCCGGGAATCGGCACAAAAGCTGCAGGCAGAAAGAAGGCTGCAATGTTTGACTGAAATCCTACGTGGGGAAAGGGGGTTTTCTGCGGGCGGGAGAAGAGGAAACGTGCGTTTGTCTTGGGTCTGGGGGTGCTGCAGGAGGTGACACTGACGAGGTAAGTAAGTGCCCTCCAACAGTTTAAATAGTAGCTGCCGAGTTAAGATCTTTAATGCTTTTGGGGCCAGGACGTAAATGCTGTTTGGCAAGCCTGAGAGGGTTAATTCCCCCAGGATTTGTGAGGAGCCTAGGCGGAGGAATGGCAGAGGTACAATGGCAGACAGGGCATGATCCTGCGGTGTTCAAAACCCGCCTGCTCAATGCTCTGCCTTGACAATGTAGAGCAACATTTTATCTTTGCCCTGTTTGTTACCGAAACTAAAACTGGCAAATGAAGTGTAAACAGCAGGCATGAAGGAGAGAAGGCTGGCAGTTAAGCAGCTGGGAATTCAAGACGGAAGAGAAAGCCAGTCTGAAAGGGATTGCATTTCATTTTTAAAAAATGAGAGGCAGACAGATGTCCTGAACTGGCCAAACAGTTGTCACAGCTTACAGAAGAATGTATTAATGGAAGAAGGGAGGGGAATTAGGCAAAAAAAGGTAAAGGTAAGTGTTTCTCCCCTCTGTCCCTTCCAAACAAAACAGAAACTTTTTTTTTTTTGCAAACAAAGAGACCCCCAAACTCAAGTTGGCAGCCAGCACCACATGAAAACGCACTTGCTTTATGTCTCTTTGCAAGACAGGATGTTGGGGGATTTACTGTTTCTTCCAAAAGAAAACAAACCATCTGTGTTTGTTCCATGCTGTTTACTTTTCTGTTTCTTCATTTTCAGCATCTAGTACTTCTTGTAGTATGCTATAAAAATATGCATGGTTTCTAAACAACCTTTTGAATTTCTTCTGGTGCTGGGTACTCTTTTTTTGTGGTTGTTATCCCCCTGTCCCAGCACGGTCAGCAGCTGCCACTTCCCACCACACAGCTGTTGGATGGCTGTACTGTGGTCTGCTCTTGGTCTGCGTTCGTACAAATGAAATACAAATGGTGTTTCCAAAGTATGGAGGGGTCTTCTTTAAAACTTTGGACCCTCTGATGTTTGAATGAATGGTTATATGAGGCCAGTTGCAGTTGCAAATGAGAACTCACATGTCTAATGCTTGTGGTAACTGAGGACACACTTGCCATGGCTATGCACCAATGCAGGATGTGCCCCTTCTGACAGAGGAGATGGCCTGTATATGGCACTGTAAATGTGCTGAGTTCCAGGATGTTGAGGTGTTTTTCTCCTATTAGCAGGATGTTAAGTTTCCATTGGAGAATGGCTGGTGCTGTGTGACTTAGCTAGAACGATTCCTTCCTGCATCCCTGTAATTGATTTCTTATTTGTGTGTCTGCTTTGTTTCAAAATTAGCTTTGTGTGCCTGAATGGGAGACACTGATTTTGAATGTATTCATTTGCAGTCCCATCCACCAGAGGACGAAGATACAGATGTCATGTTAGGGCAGAGGCCGAAAAATCCAATACATAATATCCCTTCTACACTGGATAAACAAACCAATTGGAGTAAAGCACTACCTCTCCCAACTCCAGAGGAGAAAATGAAACAAGATGCCCAAGTGATTTCTTCTTGCATTATCCCCATCAATGTCACTGGTACAAATCTCTTCTATTTCTTTTTGTATTTATTGCATGGTTCAAGGGAGGTCAAGTACTTGTTTTGTTTAATTCATTTGAAGTCACAGGATTGTGCAGTCTCGGGGCAAAGACCCTAGCTTGAAGATTTAGTTTCTGAAAGACAGTGGGCTAAATTCATCCCTTATGTGTGACTGCTAGAGTTGCTGAAGCTGCATCTAGGATTAATTTGGCCCATATTTTCAGAGTCATGTTATATGGTGTAACATAACCCTAGTTCCCTGTATAAACAATGTACTTTTGTTGTGTATATAACCTACAATCTGTATTAACAAAGACCTCAAATAACTTTTTGAATGTAGCTGACTGAAATAATGCAGAAAGCCACCAAAATTAATCATATGATTATCATGTGTAGCAGGAGAAGAGAAACTAGAGAATGTAGGCTACTATTTGCAGTGCTTTAAACATGCAAGGCATGAATGTGTAGCATGCAAACCATCGCTCTGAGATCTCTTTACATGCTGCTATGCTGAAGGTATAGTAATGGCATTTTCTTCTATTTCTATAACATTTGGATATATTTGACTAGATTTATTTGAAGGAGAACTTGTTTATAGAAGCAGCAGATATCACTTATTAAATGTGATAATGACTTATTTCCAGAATCAAAAATTAGGCTGTTTTTCTCTTTCTCTTTTTCTCTTTCTTTCCTTCCAGAGGGCTATGGTAAACACAAAGTTGATCTGAGTTTTCCCTAGTAATATTTTCAAGTACCAAGTTTTTATTAACTTAAGAGCATAAAGTGGGCCAATTTCCACAGTTACAGACTTCAGTGTAAACAATCAGGAAAAAAGCAGGGGGCTTTCAGTTAACCTTCATTCTCCAGAGAAAATATTTGTATTTAATTCTATTTTCCCAGTAACTGGGGGGTTGGGGTAAGGTCACAGCCCCTCACCTCCCATTGTTCCTCCCCATGTCTATCAGTGTTGCACAAATCTTCCTGCAAGACAGGCTATAGGGTTCACCATGGTGCTGGAGAGGGCTGTATGCCCACAGTCCAGCTCACAAACAGGGGTCTTGGGCTTGCAGCACGTCTGTCTTACAGCATCACGGCGACAAGTCCCCATCTGCTCCACCAGCAGCTGCATGAATCCTCCCAGTGACAGCAACACAGTCCCAGTTCCCCTCTGCCCTGGCAGAAGAGGTGACACTGCACAGTGCCACCAGCTCTGCCTGCCTGTAGAGGTGGCAGCCAGGAGGGAGTGTCCCTTTCTCCAGGACAGTGTTCTGGCCACAGAAGGATAGGCAGCTGGCCGGCAGAACTGCCTGCATACACCCTGCTGGGCTGCAGGTCGGGAGCCAGCTGGTCGTGGTCGTAGGTTGGGCACTGCCGCTGGAAATTCCCACGGAAAGTCATAGATAATGTGCCATATTTCCACGAGGTAAAGCTGGTGATAAAATGATGCTCCTTCTAGTTTCAATACAGGACCCTAACCAGTGCAGGCTTTCTAACAGGGCTAATGTCACCTAATGCAGCCAGAGGACAGTTAGGTCTGGGACCAATGTTAACTTTTTCAGTAATAGCCATTTTTGCCTAGACTCCACCTGCCATACATTGGAACCAAATTTCCACTGATCAGTTTTACAGATCAAGAATGGTATGTAATCTTCTGGATGTTTATGTGTATCATTCTCATTAGCACTAATGGGAATAATTTGTATGCGTCACGGGGAAGAAATACCCTCTTCCACTTTCCTCTCGGAGATGACCCCCGTGCATCTGGCACACAGAGCATGTTCGGCTAACTCACAGTTGCTGGAAAACCAGCAATGATGCTGATTGATTTTTTGTTTCAAAGAGTTTGCTTTTAGTTCTCTCTGTTTTTGTTTTTTAAGCTTCTCCCAACCCTGAGAAATGTTCACTTTTTTGAAAATGATTGTTGTTGGAGTTTACAGCACTTTTGTTCCATATTAAAGAAAGTTCTTCCTCTGCTTATTCCAGGGGCATTGGTGGTTACAGGACATCTGTCTGAAGCCTCTATTTCACTGTAGTAGATTTCAAGAAGAACTTTTACAAGAAAGTTACTTTTTAATGTTTTACATTGTTATGTAATGTAATATGTATGTGTATGTCTGTGTATAATTATGTTTTCTATAATTATACGCTATTAAAATAGAGCTTCTTATCAGGATTTTTTTTTCCTTTTGTTTAGTTTAGTTTGTTCGTTTTTCTTAAGATTACAAACCACTGTACCAGCAATCCTTATGTTAGTGTTTTTATGGACCTGGCACATTTTTTCCAACCTGTCCCATGTCAACTTTAGAGAGCGTAAGTGAGTGTACAGTTGTGCAAAAAGCCAGCGCAGATAGGCACTGGCCTTCTGGTTGGTCTGCTTTTAACTTTATTTTGACTAGACAGTGTAAAATCAAACTGAAAGACACTTCCCTGTGCTAATGCCATGGAAACATAAAGAAAACAAGGATTTCTCACCTACTCTGTATGAAGGTGGTCATAAACAAATGTACTGAAGAACCTGTGCTTCTAAATCTCAACTGAAGGTTCTTGATTGTGTAACCTGAGCAGACTCCCACCGTGTGCTGCTCACATGGGAAAATCAGGCCACTTCCTGATGTATGCAAACAAATAACAGCTCCCCGTTAATGTCACTCTTGGCCATGTGTCATTGTCACAGAGAATGCTCTCTAAACTTGCATGGTGACTTGGCCCCATTTTAGCTGTCTCCTTCCTTTTTGAAATGTTAGCTCCCTTGGCATATTGGTCTCCTAAGAAGCACCCAACTATTGCAATATGGCATTATAACCTTAAAATGTTTTCTTATGCTTAGTTGCTTAAAATAAGTCAGGCTACAGCTGGACAGATAATGCTTTGCAGACAAGTTACTGTCATTGTCCCTATGACAGATGGATAAATAGCTATAAGAAAGATGCCCTGCTACCAAGAGCTCTCTATTTGCCTTTCTGATTTTCTTTTTTCTGTTCTTTTCTTTTCATGCCTTCTGTTATTTTTGGCAGACCAGGCTGCTGAGGGGGAGCTGGAATTAGATGTAAAACTGTGATATACTGTGATATAATTTACATAAGAGCTACATAAGGGTTCCCTTATGTTTATTCACAGGCTTAATCCAAGCTCACATACCTCCACTGTGTTCCAGCCATGAAAATTTGTTTACTATTTCTAAAGGCTAATGAGACCTATTTATGGGTTGCAGGAGTTGGTTTTGACAGAGAGGCTAGTATACGCTGCTCTCTTGTTCATTCACAATCTGTACTACAGCGAAGACGAAAGTTGAGGAGGAGGAAAACCATCTCTGGCATCCCCAGAAGAGTGCAACAAGAAATAGGTGTAGTATAAATACAAATCTTCCATAGATAGCTTTCTAACCAACTTAAATTGCAGGGATATGAGCTGGTAGCTACCCTTCCAAAGAAATGAAACTTTGAAAGTGTAAATGCTTGTGGAGTTTAGGAATGACATGTTTTGTTCTTTTGATTTATTACAGTAAGCAAAGCTATATTACTCCATATGGCCTTGAAGGACCGGGGGCCTTACTGAGTAATATAGATGTACGTGTTCAGCTCTTATTGTGTAAATGTTAATCAGTTCTTTTTTTCTTTTTCATTTTATTTCTGTTATGAACCCATAGTTATGTGCATAAAAAGTAACTAGATTAAGTGAAAGTTTTTTCTTGCGTCAGGGGAGCTTAAGGTAAAGAACTGACAGATGTTACTCAGCAAAGTGATGATGAGCTGTCACAACAGCTGGATAACTTAGATAAGTGGTTGAATATCCACCATAGATACAGCTGCTGGTACCCTACAGGAGCTTTGCTAAACCTTCCTTTTATTTATCACACTACTCAAATCCTTCCTATTATTCTTTATCACCAAGAATATTTGCCTTAAATCTACCAAAATTACCTCACTTTTTGTCAAGGTAAATTAGGAGCAACTCTGCTGGGGGAAAATTCAGTGTGATATTCTTATTAACTCAAAACGAAACTAATAGAATTGCTATTTCTTAATGTTTATCTGCACCTGAAGATGGCTCTGGTGTTTCAGTCCATTGCCATGAAACTTGATGGGAAGCAGAAGGAATGTGTTTATCATAGGGAACAAGCAATCAAAGAACCTATGAAAGAAAGATCCTGTTGTCGTGCAAATATTCTTGATAGTAAAGAAGCAGATAATGGAAATTCTGAACAGACAGGTAGGCAAAACAGGACTATTTTTAGACACTTATGGAGTGTTTTGTTCAGAAGCTACTCCTGAAAACTGTCTTTAAGTAGCTGAAATAGAGTCATGAAAACTGAAAACTTAGTATTTGTTTTAATATTTACCACAGTAAGCTCAGCTCCACATTGAGAATGCATTGCAGAAGTCATGTTGCAGGACTAGGAGAATTTCCCTACCTCACCAGCAGGAGGTCTGCCTTGTAAATTCTTTATAGCAAACTTAAATTGGGTCCAATGCTCAGCAAGATTAAAAAATAAAGAATACAGCAGATAATGCTTCTTGGGTTGCTCCGCGGGGTGTCTCGTGCCAGGAAATGTGGAGCTCTCTCCCACTCACCCAGCTTTCCGTGTGTCCTAGATTCAGATGAGTCGCCAGTGGCGAGAGAGCGCAATGTGATTGTGCACACAAACCCGGAATTCTCTGGCTCCAGCAACAGGAGATTGGGGACCCGGGACTCGGAGTGCCAGACAGAAGAAATCCTGATAGCTGCTCCCTCCCGGCGACGGATCCGTGCCCAGCGGGGGCAGAGCGTTGTCGCCTCCCTCTCCCACTCCGCTGGCAACATCTTGGTGCTGGCAGACAATGGAGATGCAGTCTTTGCTGCTGCTGTGAGCAACCGCATCCGCTCGCGGAGCCTTCCTCGCGAGGGTGCCCGGGCCAGCGAGGGCCATCAGGATGCCACCACCAAGAGTGCAGGGTACGAAGCGGAGCACTTCCTAGCTGGTCAGGAGAGGATCCCAAAAAAGGGGAAGGAGATCTTGAACAAGCATGGTTCACAGGAGTGCCAGCCCATTGGTTTAACTTGTCCTCAGCACCTGCATAGCCCCGAACACAGCATCGGCGAGAGGGGGAGATCACGGCTGTCAAGGATGGTCGATTCAGGCAGCTGTGAAATTTCATCCAACTCAGACACCTTCGGGAGCCCAATTCACTCCATCTCCACAGCAGGAGTCCTGCTCAGCAGCCACATGGACCAGAAAGATGACCACCAGTCCTCCAGTGGCAACTGGAGCGGGAGCAGCTCCACGTG
Organism: Aleadryas rufinucha; assembly: GCA_013397815.1. Lineage (NCBI taxonomy): Eukaryota > Metazoa > Chordata > Aves > Passeriformes > Aleadryas > Aleadryas rufinucha. The sequence continues at coordinate 320,022 of VZTH01000306.1, forward strand.
TCCCTCTCAGACATCTGAAACCATTCCTCCTGCTGCCTCTCCTCCGCTGACAGGCTCTTCACACTGTGACTCCGAGCTGTCGCTCAATACTGCTCCCAATGCCAACGAGGACTCCAGTGTCTTCATCACAGAGCAGTTTGGCGACCATGTAGACAAGGTCAGGGGCCACAGGGCGAGCTCCTTCACGTCCACTGTGGCGGATTTACTGGATGACCCCAACAACAGCAACACGAGCGACAGTGAGTGGAATTACCTGCACCATCACCATGACGCCTCCTGTCGCCAGGATTTCAGCCCTGAGCGCCCGAAGGCAGACAGCCTGGGATGCCCCAGCTTTACCAGCATGGCCACCTATGACAGTTTCCTTGAAAAGACCCCCTCTGACAAGGCAGACACTAGCTCACACTTTTCTGTGGATACTGAAGGATACTATACCTCCATGCACTTTGATTGCGGTCTGAAGGGTAATAAAAGCTATATTTGCAACTATGCAGCCCCAGGCTCTGAGAGTGGCCAGACCGGGAGCATGACTTCCAGCCTAGCTGACTGTGCCTGGCAGGAGTGCATGAGCCACAGGAGGCAGGGACGGCAGAGCATCTCACTGAAGAAACCAAAGGCAAAGCCAGCCCCACCAAAACGCAGCTCGTCTTTGAGGAAATCAGAGGGCAGCACCGACCTTCCTGACAAGAAAGAGCCAAAGATTGGTGGTGGGCAGCATGTCTCTCACACTGCCAGGGAGATGAAGCTGCCACTTGAGTTTTCAAACACACCTTCCCGAGTGGAAGGCCCCAATCTGCCAGCCAAACAGGAGCTTCCCTGGACAAACCAGGGTGATGGCGGGTTAAAGGACGCTCCGTTTGACACCGCTGATATCCCTTCCTTTAAAGATGAAGGTGCTGAACAACCTCACTATGCAGATCTCTGGCTTCTGAATGACTTGAAATCCAGTGATCCTTACAGGTCCTTGTCCAATTCAAGCACTGCTACGGGTACTACAGTCATAGAGTGCATCAAGTCACCAGAGAGCTCTGAATCCCAGACGTCTCAGTCTGGGTCACGAGCTACAACCCCATCCCTCCCCTCTGTTGATAATGAGTTTAAGCTGGCCTCCCCAGAGAAGTTGGCGGGGTTAGCCTCACCCTCCAGTGGGTACTCCAGCCAGTCAGAGACTCCCACCTCTTCTTTTCCGACAGCTTTCTTTTCAGGACCCTTGTCACCAGGGGGGAGCAAGAGGAAGCCAAAAGTACCAGAGAGGAAGTCATCACTGCAGCAGCCACTCTCAAAAGACGGCACCGCCTCAGTGAGCAAAGACCTTGAACTTCCAATTATACCTCCTACTCACCTCGACCTAAGTGCTCTTCACAATGTCTTGAGCAAGCCCTTCGCTCACAGGCACCAGCTGCATACCTTTAGCCAGAGCAAGCAGAGCGCAGTCGGGGAAGCCCTGCAGCCCAGCCCTCCCTCTGCCCTCGCCATCACACCCTCCGTTCTCAAGTCTGTCCACCTCCGGGCAGTCAACAAGCCTGAAGGAGTGAAACATAAAGGCAGTACCCCAGACCTGCTCTGTATACAGGAGACCACCTTGATGGCAACTGATGTCTCTCCAGGCAAAATGAGGCCGCTGTTAGCTAAGAAACCAGTATCACGCCAGTACTCTACAGATGAGGCCATAATGCTGTACATTGACACTTCCCCAGCAGAATCAGGCCCTGGAAAGCCACCTTTAGAGAAAAGCTCCTCTTTTGGTGGACAGAATAGCTGTGAGCGAGAAGCTGTAACTTCAGCAAGCACGGGTTTGGTTGAAATCAAACCTGGGAAGGACCAAATGCACCTGGCCGCTGAACACTTACCAGAAAGCTCTCTGAATCAGACATGTGCTATCCCTGTGGATGGCTTTCAGAAGGGCTCAGCTGTCCCCATAGGTGATGATGAAACAAAGAAATCTGTCCAGGGAGCAGAAACAGTGCATGATCTTCAGCAAGTGCAGGCTCAGCAAGAGCTCTCTGCAGGCAGTGAGGGGACGGTGGAAGCTGGGCCTGTGGGTGAAAGTCCAGCTCAGTCTGAGGGGCCGACCATCACCTGTCAGTTAAAGCACCAACCCGATGTAAGCCACCATGTGCCTGGGAATATCAGCTACGAAGCAGAGACGGCAGCAGTGGATTCACTCAGCGAAGAGGGTTGCAAGCAGGAAAACGATATCACATCAGGTATCCCAACCAAAAGTGCCTCTGATGACAGCAGGGCAGACGAGACGGTGGGCGGCGCAGACGAGCCTTCGCTGAAAGGTCAGTTGGGAACTCTTTCTGTGTCATACCCAATCAGGCGGCTTTGGATGGGATGGTAGTGGAGTCACAGAGCAGAGTGGCACATCAGCTTCCCTCTCTGGGTTTAAGCATAGAGCCCCCCATGTCTGTTAGCTGGCCAGCCAGCCCAAAGCTATTTACACTTTTCCACAGTATTCAGACTTTATTTCTGATATTTATTTCCTCCCTTGTGCTGCATTTCAGCTGAACATATAAAAGGGAAGAGCATTGGCTGTGGGTGCAGAAGAGTCTTATTATCACAGCTATGCTGTAAATGGGAGATCCTGTGTTCAGTGCCCCTTTTATGGGCTCCAACATGGAACAGACACAACTTTTAGATTAGAGGGTAAAGGCTGTATGGTGGTATCGGCCACTCGGTTGTGAGTGGAGCTGGTGCCTTCAACTGGAGGTGCTGTTGCAAAGTGCAGTGGCGTCTGACTCATAACGTGTCTTCTCTCCTTTTTAAGAGTCTTCTCCAAGCGATGAGTCCATCATGTCTCCGCTGAGCGAGGAGTCACAGGCTGACACTGAGGATGTCTTTGTGTCTCCAAACAAACCCCGCACTACTGAGGATCTGTTTGCAGTCATTCACAGGTGACCTAACCTTGCGGCAATGGGAAATGGTACATGTGTCCCTGCACAGTTGCCCACTAACAATAGCTGCAAGATGGTTATTCCATGTTTAAGTCTTGTCCTCAAACTACCTCCTTTAGTTAACTCAGTTTAATTTTCTAAAAGGCAGTTTTTAAAGCATGCTTTATTATGGTCTGGAGTGCAGTCTGAGTATCTTCATGATGTGTGGGATACTTTACACATAAAAACATCAGACTGTTCTAACAAACATTCATGTCTTCAAAGAAAACTACCTGCAGTGGTTCCTGTCTTCTGCCTACCAGTCCACCAGCTCTGTTCTGGTGAATGAGTTGTTGCAGCGAGGATGAGAAGGCATCTCTTCAATTTTAGAGTATATTGTAGTCAGCTGAAATTTGGGATCACAACTGAAATTAAAGTTTTCTGATACTGAATAGATTACTCTGAGTATTATTATTACCTAAGATTCTGTATGCATTGTTGTCTTTACAAAGAGCTGGTTGTGCATACATTGTTTTGGAAGAGCTGGGTAATGTTGAGAGGGACTCCATAGAGCTCAGTGCCATCAGTCACTGATAGCCTCCAATACTTGACAGAGGGATTAAGAGAACTCTGGCTGATATGAAAACATCTGTAAAACTCCAGAACAGCACTAAGCATTATACTACAAAAATAACATATGAAAGAGTTTTCCTTTATGTTTTTACAGATCAAAAAGGAAAGTTCTTGGGAGAAAGGATTCCGGAGACCTTTCTGTAAGAAACAGATTGAGAGCTTCGTCTGGGACCAGCAGCCAGCCTCCCACCAGTAGCACACTGCCCACCAGCAACATGCCACCAGCCAGCAGTGTGAGCACTTCCATTAGCAGTCAGAGGTCCCCTGGGCTCATATACAGGAATGCCAAAAAGTCCAACACATCCAATGAGGAGTTTAAGCTACTGCTCCTTAAAAAGGGCAGCCGATCTGATTCCAGCTACAGGATGTCTGCCACAGAAATTCTGAAAAGTCCTATTTTGCCCAAGTCTCCTGGAGAGCTGATGGCGGATGCCCTTCAAAGCATGGAAGAGTCTCCTCCCACAACAAGCCCTGATGCATTATCCCCGCTCTCCCCCTGCTCCCCCAGGGTCAACACGGAAGGGTTCTCCTCCAAGAACTTCCCCATGTCGGCATCCTCGCGGGTGGGGCGGTCGCGGGCACCGCCGGCAGCCAGCAGCAGCCGGTACAGCGTGCGCTGCAGGCTGTACAACACCCCCATGCAGGCCATCTCCGAGGGGGAGACCGAGAACTCGGACGGCAGCCCCCACGACGATCGGTCTTCTCAGAGCTCTACATAGGCTGCGTGGGTGCCAGGGCCAGGCTGCCAACACCACTCGAGCTCTGCAAGGATGTCAACATAAGAGGCCAATGCTGTAGCAATCAAAAAAAAAAAGAAAAAAAAAGAAGGAAAAAGAACAATCGCAGGGCAATATCAATGCTTAGATGCGTTTGCATTCGGAAGATGCTGGGGAAACAAAAGGACTACAGCTGTAGCTATTTATTACATTACATTTTCTAAAAAGATGAAGATATGCTATGTCTGTTCCATTTTCTTTTGGCTTCATTTGGTTTATCCGACTCTCATTTCCATTGTCACTGTAGATTTCAAGGCTATACACTTTCCATAGAGTTAAAGGTGACTTTGGGTGGGGTTTTTTTCCCAGAAGCTGCCCATCTAGAAACAAATCCCTCACTGTAGTGCTTCCCTGGGGAGAAAAAAAAAAAAAAAAGAAAATGCTCTTGAGAATTGGTATTTTTCTACACTAAAATGAGCTGAAACAAAATTTAGAAGAAATTAACAAAACATATGTAAATATCATATTTTTGATAAAAATTTGTAAATAGAATTATCGAAAAGTGACGTGGCAAACAATTTACTGCATAACAACTTTGTTTATAAAAGACAAATGAATTCAATTGTAATAACTGTATTCTGTGAATACCATTTTCATATCAGACATAAAACATGGCCACCAAAAACCACTTTCAGTGTGACAGGCCTGAAGGATGACATTGAGCAGTGGAAAGCGGGAATCTTCCACCTTAGTTTAGGAAATGGAAAGGCTGACTGTGAGGGGATAAAGAAACCATTTGTCTTTCTAAGGCAGCTCCAAAGAAGCTAACTGGAAAGCGCAGCTGGGAGGGTTACCGTGAGGATCGGTGGGGAAGATGACATCTGTGTTTCTGACAGAACAAAGCTGGGTCTGATGCAAAGCCCCAAAGGGTCCCATCCCACAGCCTTCCCTGGGCCTTTATTCTTGCAGGCGTCACTTCAGAGAGGATAGATGTGAGAGGAAACAGTACTTAACTTTCATATTCCTATTAGGCTATTGGGATACATAACACAGTCATAACCTGGTAACTATAATCTTTAAACACGATTAGTTTCTGGTTCGTAAAGGAAACAAATAAATTATAAGCATGCAAGAAGCGCCGCTTTCGATTTATCAGTAAATATCTGCAATGAGTTTTCAGTGAAGCTTTCTCTTTGTGCTGATGAGATTCATGCTACCTAAATATTTACAAAAATGACACTGTGAAAACGTAGCTGGGAAATAGGTATGTGTATGCATTATTTATATTCATTGCTGAGCTGGGAATGGGAAAGCTCCAGTTCATTGTGCCAGCCACGTACAGTAGGGATCTTGTCTGGGTTTACCAGAAACACAGAACAGGGTGGGGGACTGGGGTGGGGTGGGAAAGGAGACAAATCAAAGTAGCTGCTTTGATACAAATGAAGGCAGGGAGATAAAAGCTGAATTACTTGAAGTTACTTGAATATTCTCATCTTAAAACCGCAAGAACCCGTGAGTCGCTTTATACTTCTAATTTTTAAACAGAATAAAAGCAACAGGCCTGATTCTCCTTTGGGCACAATTGCCATTGAGATGTAGCCCCATATGTGCTATTTAGAGGACAAGGCCCTCTTTATCCAAAACTGATGCAGTTGGTGTTGGTTGCTGTAGGATATGGTTTGGAATAGAGGAAAGGTTAGTGCAGAGAAAATAGTGAAGGAGGAATGGGGTGTGCAGTAGGACAGGTCAAGCAGGATGGAAGAAAGAGCGTTCTTTGGTACAAAGAAATCAGCTAAAAGCTGGCTTTAAGCATAAGTCAATGACTGGGAGGCGGGATGTGTGAATTCGGTTTCTACTTTTTTTTCTTTTAATCATGTAACGCATAAAGTTGAGAGTTATTAAAAGAAGGCAGATCATGTTTTAAAGAGGAAGGTTCTAGCTAAAACTGTTACAATTTTAAGGAGTCAAAGCAAATCAGAACAGTTTAACAGATCGTAATGTTGTTCCCCCTAAGGTTCACATCTGATTTTGTCTAGTGCTTACCAGAAGACATATTATTCAGGGTTTTCTACTGTCCTCCTGTGTAGCCTGGTTGCATTCAGTTGATGAGGAAGAGTCACTGTGCATGTGATACGTGTGTTGGGACAAGGGTTGGTCCATCAGTTGAAGGACTGCAAAATTGTCTAAAATAGGTTTTAAAAAGGTAGTGGGAGAAAAGTTTTGGAAACAAATGGCTAATCACATCAATAGCTTAGTTAGGAAAATAAGTCTGAATACAAGTGAAGTGAATGAATGAGAATGTTTTAAGAGGAAATATTTAGCATAGAACAAACCACCTTCTGGAGAGTATGAGAAAAGGAAGTTTAGATACTGGGCAGAAAATCCTTAGTTTGTCATCTTCAGTCATTTTCCACAAAAATTTTACCAGGAGCACTTGTACAAGATTTTAATAGTCCTGAGTTAAATAGTCATTCAAAACAGTAAAGAGAATACAGCTGAATTGACTTTGATGAAACCACTTTTTATTACCAATCAGTAATTGCACAGAGACCCTAAATAAATATATAAACACTAATTTTTTTTCCCAGAATGGTGAAGCAATACTTCAAATAGAAAACAAACACAGAACCATCGCATTAGAGTATAGTCTTCTTTTGCTTAATTTTCTAGTTTACATTTAGCAGACTGAAACCCAAATAGAGAGATTCTCTATAAAGAAAAGAGTTCATAATAAACGTGGGAGTCAGAGGAAGACGAATGGCAGGGATCCCTGTAGCACTGCAGGCGTGCCATTCAGGCACCAGAGGACAAGCCATAGAGCAAAAGGAACATCACTCACCTCTTGAGGCAGGGTACTGTACGTGCACCAGGTAACTGCTGAACCGTCATTTCAACCTACTGTTCTGTTGCTTGCACTGATGTTATGAAAATGATTTCTTAAGTTATACAGCTGTGTTCTGAAAAATAACATTTTCCCCTTTTCTTGTTTCTTTTTCTTTTTTTTTTTTCCTTTCTGTTGTTGTTGTTGTTGTGGCAGCATAGAGGGCATGGGATAGTTGTAGCAAATAAAGCATACGTTTGCTTTTGCCAAAGGTCAGTGATTGAGTGCATTTGCTGCAATGGTGGCAGATAGAGAAATACTGTAGGTTATGACTTAAAGAATTTAAAAAAAAAAAATTTAAGAAGGTTACAGTGTAACTATTTTGGTACTAGCACCAGTTCATGCTGGCAGAAAAGACAATGGTTTATGGACTTGCATCCATTTTGTATTTTTGTAATATTTGTAAATATGAACTTTTTAAATTGTTGCAAATATGGTTTCTTTTGTAAAATGTTTTCAAAGTTTACATTAAATCCAAGCCTTTGTATATTTTAGAGCTGTGCAACACTTTAAGTCTTGTATTTATTTTTAGTAAAAACGGTGACAGTTTCATTGTGAACCCCTCTCAAAAAATGTGTTGGAAAAGTTTGATTACCTAGAAAGTGTGTATAGAAACTGCAAATAAACGTGACTGCAATTAAATCACAAGTTCCCTTTACTTTCTTGTAATGAGATGTGAAGTCTAATCTACAGACCACAAGTATGCTATTTCCCAAGGTCACTCTCAGCACATTACACATTTCAAACCTATTTAATCATGCTTTCTCTTCAACTTTTTTTTTTTTCATAAATTGTGTAAGGGAAAATGTCTATCCAAACTGTCACTCACTTTAAGTGCCCACCAGTACAACTTTGCCAGAATCTAGTAGCTGCTGAATTCGCCCCACAACTTTTACAGGTAAGAAAAGGCTAAGAGAAAGAAAGCTGGGATGAAACAATGGTGGAGACACCACGACTTTATGTTCAGATGGAAAAGAAAACAAATCGCAACACTTCAGACTCAAGACACAGAGAATCCAAGGACTGGATCTTATCAGATAAAGCAAGCCTTGGGCAAAAGGGAGGCCACAGATTATGAATACTAACTTTGAAGAGCAAACACAACTTCATTTTAAAATGGTTCAATTATCAGGATATTGAGATGTCAGGACATAGAAACTAAGTATTTAAACAACAGCCCCTCGCAGGTCTCTTTGAAAATGGAGATGAAAATGCACGTCATGAAACTTTGGTTTCAGCTGTCATCTTTTAAATAGCCTTGGAACACTGTACTTGGCACTTATAAACACATATGGAAAAAAAGGCTGATATGCACAGGTGTGGTGTTATAGAGAGCGTGAAAAAAGAGGAACTTTGGGGAATGCTGCTGGGCTATCTGCAACGATAGTTCGCAATTGTGTGAGGATTGCCCCAATGATGTGGTAGCCTTCAAGCAGTCTCCAATGTGAATCAGTTTGCATAACATTTAACCAAATGGTCATGAAGTTAATGATTATGTAGATAATTTCCTGTTGTGTTGTGTGCCTTTCCCATCCCAAAACCACAGGTAAGCAAGATCTGGAGGAAAAGCTTAGCTGGTAGGGGCAGACACAAGCTGGTTTTCATCTGCCTGCTGTATATCTGTATTTTTTCCTGCTCAGTGGAAGAAAAGACTAAACATTAGACAACATAAAATACACCCAGTGCTTTCTTACAAATGCAAGGTGTCAAGTCCCAAGACAGCAATCCTGGGCCACCTGGTCGGGGATAGCCACAAAATGTTCGACCCTAGAGGGCAGTCATGGACTGCCTACTCAGAGGTACATCTGGGATACCCTTGAGCTAAATTATGGTGAAACAATGCAAACCAAACAATTAAAAAGTTTTATTTACGGCAGCAATTATTTCAATCTTATGATAACAGCCTGTGGCAGCAATGCTTTAAATACTTCTGAACAGCACATGGCAACAGCGATTTCTGAACAGCCCACAGACTGAGCTTTTCAGGAGAGGATAAAAGGAAGAAGGAATCCACCATTGTGGATCCCACTGCAGTCTGTTTCAAAATACTCTCTTAATACTCATTACTCTCTAATGATGGGTACCACCAATCAATCATAGTACAGCCTAAGTGAAACTTGTTACATACCTGGTTACAATTTCCTTGATCTTTTCAAGGACTAGTGTCTTCCATTAGGTTACAACAAATTTGTGCCCACAAATTATCTCCTTCTTAGACCACCTTGGCAGTAAAATGACTATTGTTGTCATATTGGATAGACTTGGGTTTGGACAAGTAACTGAACCATAGCTTCAGCACTTTTACTATGCTTTCTCCAATAAGCCATGCTACTGCTTCAGCCTCAACAAGACCTGAAACTACTTCCACCCCGACTGGCATATGTTGTTTTCTTTCTGGTTCCTTCAAAGGACTTATATAATCTATTTGCTGTGTCTCCCACAGAGCCTTGTTAACTTTCAGATGAAGTGGGCGGGGTCTTGTAGGGGGTGGTGATGAAGGCATGCACTCCACAGCTCACAAGTCACTAGCATCCCTCAACTCCCAGCTTCTCTGAAGAGATCTTTTAATTCCTGAGTGGCCACATTTAACACATTTAACTCTTGCAAAGGTTCTCATTTTTCTTCCTCCAATCCTGCTGTTACCACCACTGTGAGGTAATGATTTAATTTTGAAATAATAATACCTCAATATTGTTTAGTTTTATTTCTTGAACTGTGGTTATAAACTGTGATTTATAACTGTGGTTATAAATCTGGTATTTGATGTTGTTGGGGGTTAGGATTTTTTCATTTGTTTTCTTTCTCTTAGGGAATTTTCTCCCATTTGTTGCTAAGAAACAATAATGACCAGTACTTAAGAGAGATAGAGGATGACAGAGGATCCCCATGGAGGAGGAGGATGAGTGCATCTGGCTGCTACTCTCCTACCTGAGGGTTTTTTCTCTTGGGAAGGACAGAGTTACCGCGAGATTTTGGACTGGAGAGAAGGGGCTGGGCGCAGCCTCTAGCTCTCTCTTGCTCTCGACATTGGAGGAGAGACAGGCTGTGGTTGCTGTGTAGAGAATTCGCCGCCACTGTGGGGTTCTGTCTCCTGCTTTCTTCTCCTACCATGAGTGGAGCTCTACTTGTAAGAGCAGCTCTTGCACTAGGACCTTATTAACACCCTACCTCACTAGAAAGGACCTTCACCATCTACTCGGGTGCCTCAGGGGAAAACCCGGGACCCCAAGACCCACCAAGGGAGCCTCTCCCGGCCATGTTCAGGAGCCGGGCTGCCATTGCCCAGCCCCACCACTTCTCTGCCACTGCTCCGGGTTTTTCACTATACTGTAGGCCCACACCCCCTGCCTGCTGGGATACCCCGCAGCTCCTGCTACAGCTGCGGAGTTTCTGATACATCTCACTTACTAGTCCAGGATCTGCTCGCCTCTGCTGTTCCAGCTTGCTGCTTCCGAGGTTCCTGCTACAGCTCATTTCGTTATCCAGAGTGGCACAAAGATTGGCTGCCGTGGGGGTTTGTAAAGCAAGCCCCTTTTCCATCCCTTCTGCCAGCTGCGCTCACCATTACAGCATGGGCAGAGGTGGCCGAGCTCACGCCACAGCGCCCCCTGCAGCCGCGGGGCAACCCCTGCACCCGCCCTGCCCGGCCGGGAGCCACCAGCGCCCCTGCCGGCTGTGAGCGTCACTGCACCGAAGGGGAAAGGGCCTGAGAGCCGAGACAGGCTGGCACTGGGTTACTGGTTCTGTTTGTTGTTGCTGCTGGTGGTGTTGTTTGATTGCCTTATTATATATATACATACTAGTAAAGAACTGTTACTCCTTTTCCCGTAGCTTTGCCTGAAAGCCCCTTAATTTCAAAGTTACAATAATTCAGAGGGAAGGGGGTCATATTCTCCATTCCTAGGGAGGTTCCTGCCTTCCTTGGCAGACACCTGTCTTTCAAATCAAGACAAATGTCAAATGGAAAAGTACCAGAAGGACACACACTCTAGGATCTGTGACATGCAAGCACGTGCACAGGCAGCAAGTCCTCATGAAGGGGAAGGGATCGCTGAGGACTCTGTGTCTGAGCAAGCAGCCCCTGAAGGAAACAGACAAGGGTTTTCTCTCTGGGGAGATTTTCCAGCAGCCTATCAAGGGAAGAAAGCCTCTGCTACCTGATGCTAAACTACTCCCCCTAGAGGGGGGACAACCCTTGCTGCTGGGGGAAGACTCTCCAGACTATGCAATAATCTTTCTCAGGTGATCAGACCATGGGAGAATCGATGTGGTATATAAACAATTATGGAGTGCATCACCCGAGCCTCCTACAGCCTGCCGGAGCCTGCTGAATCTGGTCCCTGCTTGCTTAAGGCTAGCTGCGCCCTGCCACTTACCAACTGCCTAACTGACTGCCTCTGAGCCCTGCACCTAGCCTTGCTCCTGGCCCTAGGCCTTGCCCTCTCTCACCCACTCTTTGCAGACCCTTCTCACCCAGCCTTTGCTCCTGCCCCACCATCCCTGTCCATGATCCTGCTCTCCTATCCAGCTGTTCTCACAGCTGTCTGCCCACGATCCTGCTGCAGCCTGCCACGATTCTACCATGATCCTGCCTGCTGCTCTTACCACCTTCTCCTGCCCGAGCGCCAACTCACCGAGTGCCCTGCTGCTCGCTGACACAGGAGATATGCTGCCTGCTGACTGTGGAAGTTGCCTCTCTCCTCCTGAGAGCTGCGCAGATTCCCCCAGTTCGCAGTACACACAACATCAACGGTACGTCACAAAGTCTTGCTGGTAAATGCCGTATCTCTCTCTCTTTCTCTGTCTCTTCCCCTTTTCCCTGCTTTCTGTATCCTCTTCTCTTACAGCCACTTACTTTATCTCATTAATAAATAGTTCACAGATATAATATTGACCTTGTTTGCATCTAATGTCGCCATAGGTGAAAGGGTTAAAGTCATTGTACTTGGGCATACCGAGGCTCGAATAAGATACATTGCAACCAATGTAGAAGCTAGCTGAGTAACTTGGCAAAAGTTAGGAAACAAAAGCTTGCTAGATCCAGTAAAGAAAATGCTGAAACAGCTATCAAGAGGCCGCACATGCCTAGGAAAGAAAAGTGAAAAGTGCAAAGTGAGGAAGAAGATGCAGCCTTCAGTAAAAGACCACTGAGCCTTCCTCAGTGCGACCACCAGGGAGCACTGCGCCTGTGCTCCATGTATGCTAATGATGAGTTCTAAGAAATAGTTTTCATAACCACACCTTTTCTAGGGAAAATGATGAATATGCATAAATTGCAACCATATATTGTAAATTGCCGCAAGCCTGGGGTGTGTGTATGTTTGGAGGAGCGATCCCTGCACACCCAGCGCACTGAATAAAGCAAATAACCACTTCTTGGACTTTGTCTTGGAAGTGTTTCTTGGCCTGGTTTGGGGCAAATCAACGGCATTCGTTTAAAAGAATCCCTCACACTTGCCCATGGCAGACATTTAATGGTGTCAGAAGTGGGATCCTCTGATGAAAGATATTTTATCTGTTTTGAACCAGTTAGTGTGTATTGCAGGAAGAGTTCCATACGGGCACTGAGAAACAGTAAAGGTGTGACCCTCCCTGAAAAATTTTGTGCCTGATCCTTTAGAGAACTAGATGATCTGTGCTCTGGGAGAGCGTGGCTGGGGCACTTGGGTATTACAACATGTAGCTTTCTCCAGGAAGTAGCGTGCCCTTAACTAAGGGTAATGGAGATGTACTGTGTGGTTTTAGGGAGTGCTTAGTTCAGGCATTGGGAAATTATAAGGTCTGACTCTCTCTGAAAAATTGGCCACCTGAAAACCAGTAAGCATTTGCAACGGATGTCACTGCCTGAGAGGAGGAATGGGACAGTAACACGTCTAGATCCCTATTTGATGTCCTAGAAACTTTTTGGGGTAGACTCTCTGTTCCTAGTCTTGAGTGGGCTAGAGACAACTGGCAGAGTGTGCTAGACTGCATTGTTGCATTGCAGCTTAAAGCAAAATCTAAACCAGAAAGGGGCAAAGCAGCCATCTGTGCTATTCTAGGGGCTGCACTGGCTGCTGCCGTGGAAGAACAGGCAGCATGCAGCAGCTGAGAGACCGTGGTAATGGAGTCCCTGCAGGCACTGGTGCATTCCCTACGCATTTGAATTGCAGACTTGGAAGGGAGGCTAGAGGAAGAAAAGGCACAGAATAGTAACTTAAAATTTTATGGGAGGAATTAGTGAGGGGATCCAACAAGCCAGTGGATGCCGAAGCATGCTCAGAAGATGTAGGAACCAAATCGGTCGCTCCCAGTTATCCATGGAAAGAGTTAGCAGAGGCACAGCTTCAGGCAGACGCCACACTCTGCGTGCACCCTTTCGTAAAAACAGAATACTTGTACAAAAATGACCAAGATCAAGTCCCTCTCATTACTATAAGGAAGTGCCATTTATGGCCACTGAACTGGCAAAGTTAAAAAAGGATTTTGGTCACGACCCCAGGGAATCTGAGACAGAGTAGGTGTGGCAAGTATCTCTGAGTTGGGGGGACCAGTTCCTCTTAAATGAGAAGGAAGCCAACGAATAGTGGGATGCTGGCATGTTCCTCATGACCAGGGACCACCAAGCCCCCCTGGTCACTAACCCAGAGGGAGGCTTATTAGGCCAGAGGGTTAAACCCCCTAGAAAGCGACAACCCATTTACTATAGAGGGAACTACTGACCAGCTGGTAGAAAGCGCCCAAAAAGCAGCGTGCATACAAATGATGTATGACCGCAAACTGGGGCCCTTTCAGGGCACCTTTCAGACCCCATGATGGTGCTGGTGGACCCTGAATGATCCCATTGATTCGTGGGCTCTCCAACTCCCTGAAACCAACTGCATTCATTTACAGGGAAAAATCCAGGCCTTAGTTCCCCTGGAGAGAGTCACTGCTGCTTTAGACGGACCTACCACCCCCTCCGCAGGGAATACCCCTGCCCAAGAAGGTCAAGTGTGGACTTGGGAAGAGGTTGGCCAGGAATTAATAACTTTGGGCAAAAGTACAGACCAGTTAAGTTGCTAGGCAGCAAGCCCAAGACTCATGGGGTGAGACACACCTGAATTAGCCTGAGACTGTCACCTAGGTTTCCTCCATTCAAAACAGGGGGGACACGACTGCCCCTTCACAGGACAGGTGCTATGATTGCAGGGTCAGCAGAAGGAAATACTGAAAAAGCTAATGGATGGTGTCCCCACAGATAGGCTAGCAAAATTAGTGCTGGAATGGCCAAATAAGACGCCTTCTCAAAAGGTGACTGCAGAGAAATGTGACATAAGCCTGAGTGCTCCCCCCACCCCCGCCTGATAGACCTAGGTGGAGACAAGAATGCACTGGAGAATGCCAAACACAGAAACTAGAAGCCTCTTGCCACATAGGTGGGAGAGGGGGTTGAGGCTGAATTAGGCAACTCACCAACAACAGGCAAAGAGAAAACCTGAGAATCCAAGTTGATAAAGTTAGGATTGAAAATTATCATCTCGGGACCGAAGCCGACCACCTTTGGGCTCTGCTTGCTGCAGCAAAGCACAGAGAGAAACTGTTGCTGAAGGAATTGCAGGAGAAATACTCAGACAGACTGGAGGACTCTAAAATGACAGTAAGTCTCACTCCCTCCAGTGAACATGGAAATTAACTAAAGTAAGGTACCTCTCGGAGACATCACTCCTAGAAGAAGTAGCTAAAACAAGGTAACTCTCAAGGTGTGAGGCGTGGGACTTCAGAATTTACTTAAGTGAGGTGCCCCTGGAGAAGACCACTCCTGTGTTGCAGTGTGTTTGTTGAACTGTTTGCTGCAATACTCCTTGGAACTGTGAATGAAAAGTCTTTGGACTATGGATCACCATTCTGATATAAAGTGTGTTTGTAAATGTAGTTCTAAAACACTGTTTATGTGTTCACGGTTATTTGTTTTGTGCATATGCTCAGCAGAGCAGACTGCTAGCAGTGAGACTCACCTGGGGACAGCCAGGTGGAATTTAGACAGCCTCAGTAATGTATGCCTTCCTTTGCTTAGGTTTTCCTGCTCTATTGTTTGGGTTTTTTTAATGGCCTTGTTTTAAAGGATTATTTCCCACACTGGATTTCTTTTGCAGGGGGAAAAGATTGTGCATAGGTATGAAAGAACTTCCGCTAACAAACTTAACTCTAACTGACATGAGGAGAGACATTCCTGTGAGAAGTAGCTCACTTTTTCATAAAACTGAAAGGGGACAGAGTCTTCGAACCAAAAAACTATTTATTGATATCAACGATTCAGGTGAGTCAGGAGGGGTGTCTCCCCTCTGAGAGGTGAACCTACACACCTTGTTTAAATGGCAACCTTTTTGTACCCTTTCACGGCCAAGTGAAGCCCCTGTCCCCTTTCCCATTGGTTGGGTACTCAGAGACATACACTCTCTCCTGAATACATACTCTTCTTCTTGGGGTCCTAATTTTAAATTTATCAAGGGCTCTTCAAGGTAGTTGAACCCCAAAAAATAGAGCCCCTAACACCCTTAAACCTGTGCATCACTTCCTGATTCCATCATCTGGAAGTTTTAACCTCCCTCTGTAATTCTTAACATTCTGTTTTGAAATGTCCCACCTTTCAATGTCCCACCTTTCCACAATAGAAGCACTTCTTGGGACCTGTCTACGAAGTGGTCATCTCCCATCCTCTTCCCTGGGGTCTCCTAACAATAGGCTGAACACTTCTTTGTGCTACTCCTCTTCCCCTCCAAATCCCATTCCCAGGTTGCCGCTTTATTACTTGGTCTACAGTGACCACCATTAACTTAGTTTTATTCTTCTGTTTCCCATGATCTCTCCTAACATAAACCTTCTGAGCTTCCTTCAATAAATCACTCAATTCTTTATCACTCCAGTCCTCTATTTTCTCCAATTTCTTCTTTGTATCTCTCAACACTTTAGTAACAAAATTTACTTTCAAGACTTCCCGACCTGCATCACTCTCAAGATCTATTCCTGAGTACTGCTGCATATTCTTTCTAAGCCTCTGTAACCAGGCAGTGGGTGGCTCATCCCACTGNACTCTCTCCTGAATACATACTCTTCTTCTTGGGGTCCTAATTTTAAATTTATCAAGGGCTCTTCAAGGTAGTTGAACCCCAAAAAATAGAGCCCCTAACACCCTTAAACCTGTGCATCACTTCCTGATTCCATCATCTGGAAGTTTTAACCTCCCTCTGTAATTCTTAACATTCTGTTTTGAAATGTCCCACCTTTCCACAATAGAAGCACTTCTTGGGACCTGTCTACGAAGTGGTCATCTCCCATCCTCTTCCCTGGGGTCTCCTAACAATAGGCTGAACACTTCTTTGTGCTACTCCTCTTCCCCTCCAAATCCCATTCCCAGGTTGCCGCTTTATTACTTGGTCTACAGTGACCACCATTAACTTAGTTTTATTCTTCTGTTTCCCATGATCTCTCCTAACATAAACCTTCTGAGCTTCCTTCAATAAATCACTCAATTCTTTATCACTCCAGTCCTCTATTTTCTCCAATTTCTTCTTTGTATCTCTCAACACTTTAGTAACAAAATTTACTTTCAAGACTTCCCGACCTGCATCACTCTCAAGATCTATTCCTGAGTACTGCTGCATATTCTTTCTAAGCCTCTGTAACCAGGCAGTGGGTGGCTCATCCCACTGCTGTTTTTTTTCAAACGGCTTCTCAAAATTCTACCCCTTTGGTGCCACTTCTTTTATCCCCCTAATCACTAAACTTCTATAGTCTAACACATTATTCCTTCCCTCAGTTGTATTCTGATCCCAGTTAGGTCTCAATATTGGAAATTTTTGTTTACCAGGTATTCTGCCTTGAACATAAGGTGGATTTCTCTTCCTCTTTTTTTTCTTTTTCCCAAATTCTTATCCCTACAATTTGTATCATTTGTCTCTCCTCCGATGTAAATAAAGTCTCCAAAACAGATTGCCTTTCTTCCCAAGTGTAGATATTTGGACCTAAAAATTGATCTAATTGCTCTGCCAACCCCAAGGGGTCCACTAATACGTTACTCGGGTTTTTTTTAATTCTCTTACTTCGGTGCTAGTAAGAGGTACATTCACAAATCCTATTCCCCTTGGAACTCCCTGCACAGGCACTCCTTGCAAGGAAAACATGGAAATAGTTGCATTAACTTCTGAAGAGAGAGAATGGGAGTGCTATTTGAAAGGGAGACTGGGAAATTTTGAATGTCTTTAACTGTGCTAACTCTGTAATTCTAGTTCTCTGTGAAAGCTGTTCTGTCATAACATGAGATTATATCGTTTCATTAAAACCAGTCCCACCACATGGATCCGCCATTTCATGGGGACCAGTTATGCCACGTGGATCTGCCATTCCATAGGGACCAGCTATGCCACGTGGATCCGCCATTTCATGGGAACCAGCTATGCCACATGGATCCACCATTTCATGGGGACCAGCTACTCCATATCTTTCCCCACCGTTATCATTCCTTTCCAGCTCAACTGTCGCTTCTTCTAAATTCAGACCATTTGATCCTCTACAAGGCACATAGGGAGGGGCTAAATGGTCTAAGGGGTCCCATTTTTCCCTCTTTCTCTCCCCTCTAGTCTTCTTCAAGTCTTTAGTCACAAACATGGACAAATATCCCTTCCAACAAGCAGCACAATCCCTCTCTTCTTGGTCACAAGGTTCTTTTGCGTTCACACACAGATTTAAAGCCTGACACATCCCATCTTCCGAAGACCCATATCTGGGCCAATATAATGGGTCACGTCTAATATGTTCTTTAGCCCATTTGAATATACAATATTGAATCATCTTTTTCTTATCCTTCCCCTGAGTACAAGACTGTCACGGCAGGTGAAGGTGGTAAGATGCCACAACCTTCCTGAAAGCGCCTCCTGGAAGTCGCTTCAGCGAGGCCACAACATACACACACAGACGCACGCAGGTAGATCCAAAGCAAGCCAACAATGAAACAGTCTGGGNGTCACTTCCTGATTCCATCATCTGGAAGTTTTAACCTCCCTCTGTAATTCTTAACATTCTGTTTTGAAACGTCCCACCTTTCAATGTCCCACCTTTCCACAATAGAAGCACTTCTTGGGACCTGTCTACGAAGTGGTCATCTCCCATCCTCTTCCCTGGGGTCTCCTAACAATAGGCTGAACACTTCTTTGTGCTACTCCTCTTCCCCTCCAAATCCCATTCCCAGGTTGCCGCTTTATTACTTGGTCTACAGTGACCACCATTAACTTAGTTTTATTCTTCTGTTTCCCATGATCTCTCCTAACATAAACCTTCTGAGCTTCCTTCAATAAATCACTCAATTCTTTATCACTCCAGTCCTCTATTTTCTCCAATTTCTTCTTTGTATCTCTCAACACTTTAGTAACAAAATTTACTTTCAAGACTTCCCGACCTGCATCACTCTCAAGATCTATTCCTGAGTACTGCTGCATATTCTTTCTAAGCCTCTGTAACCAGGCAGTGGGTGGCTCATCCCACTGCTGTTTCTTTTCAAACGGCTTCTCAAAATTCTACCCCTTTGGTGCCACTTCTTTTATCCCCCTAATCACTAAACTTCTATAGTCTAACACATTATTCCTTCCCTCAGTTGTATTCTGATCCCAGTTAGGTCTCAATATTGGAAATTTTTGTTTACCAGGTATTCTGCCTTGAACATAAGGTGGATTTCTCTTCCTCTTTTTTTTCTTTTTCCCAAATTCTTATCCCTACAATTTGTATCATTTGTCTCTCCTCCGATGTAAATAAAGTCTCCAAAACAGATTGCCTTTCTTCCCAAGTGTAGATATTTGGACCTAAAAATTGATCTAATTGCTCTGCCAACCCCAAGGGGTCCACTAATACGTTACTCGGGTTTTTTTTAATTCTCTTACTTCGGTGCTAGTAAGAGGTACATTCACAAATCCTATTCCCCTTGGAACTCCCTGCACAGGCACTCCTTGCAAGGAAAACATGGAAATAGTTGCATTAACTTCTGAAGAGAGAGAATGGGAGTGCTATTTGAAAGGGAGACTGGGAAATTTTGAATGTCTTTAACTGTGCTAACTCTGTAATTCTAGTTCTCTGTGAAAGCTGTTCTGTCATAACATGAGATTATATCGTTTCATTAAAACCAGTCCCACCACATGGATCCGCCATTTCATGGGGACCAGTTATGCCACGTGGATCTGCCATTCCATAGGGACCAGCTATGCCACGTGGATCCGCCATTTCATGGGAACCAGCTATGCCACATGGATCCGCCATTTCATGGGGACCAGCTACTCCATATCTTTCCCCACCGTTATCATTCCTTTCCAGCTCAACTGTCGCTTCTTCTAAATTCAGACCATTTGATCCTCTACAAGGCACATAGGGAGGGGCTAAATGGTCTAAGGGGTCCCATTTTTCCCTCTTTCTCTCCCCTCTAGTCTTCTTCAAGTCTTTAGTCACAAACATGGACAAATATCCCTTCCAACAAGCAGCACAATCCCTCTCTTCTTGGTCACAAGGTTCTTTTGCGTTCACACACAGATTTAAAGCCTGACACATCCCATCTTCCGAAGACCCATATCTGGGCCAATATAATGGGTCACGTCTAATATGTTCTTTAGCCCATTTGAATATACAATATTGAATCATCTTTTTCTTATCCTTCCCCTGAGTACAAGACTGTCACGGCAGGTGAAGGTGGTAAGATGCCACAACCTTCCTGAAAGCGCCTCCTGGAAGTCGCTTCAGCGAGGCCACAACATACACACACAGACGCACGCAGGTAGATCCAAAGCAAGCCAACAATGAAACAGTCTGGGAAGGGTCTTCATGTGGAGTTCCGAGGAAGGGTTTATTGCAACCACAGGAGCGGAGGGATCCAGGGACAAAGACAGGAGAACAAGGGAGGGTCCAGGGTTAAGTATTGGGAAGATGGGGTGGAGAGAGCACCAGGGCCAATGGTTTGAGGGCGCAGGGGCAGAGCACAGGCGGGGCCAGGATACAGGAACCAATGGGGCAATAAGGAGGGAGGAGCCAAGAGACAAGGGCCAATGGGAGGACAGGGAAAGGAGAAGCAGACGCAGCCCGTGGTGGCGGCTGAGGGAATCCGTGCTGCATCTTCCCCGAGTGTCCTTGCAGAATCTGGCACTCTCGGAGAGGCCGATCCCATGTTGGGGCCACCCAGGAGGGGCTCCAGAGCCACTGCGCTAACACCCACAACAACCGATGCAGTGGAGAGCACAATCACAAACGCACGGGCACACAATAGACACCGATCATAGATAAAGAAGCTGAGAGGGGTTTTCTGTATGGTTATCCACAGGTTTATACTGGGAAGGGTCCAGGGATGAAAGACCAAGACAGTGGAGGGTCCAGGGGTTTTATAGGGGGAAGAATAACCAATTGGGTGAGGGCCAGGGGGCGGAGAGGGTACAGAATGACAACCAGGAAGCCAATGGGTTAGGAGCGGGGAGGGGCAAGGGAGAAGAGGCTCAATGGGGCATCAAACAACGTAGAAGGTTCTAGAGATAATACATATTTAACAGGGAACATACATATCAAAAGGAATATACATAAAAGGGGGTGGAAAACCAATGGACCAGCCAGAAACTATCGATCTGCATAGGGAAACAAAGGCTTGTGGGAACTCGACGTAAGTTGGAGGGAGATGCTAGACCTCGGAGCTGGCCCACCATGAATTCAAGGCTGTACTTGGGCCTTGCGGCTCTCCAACCACTCCAGAGGCAGCCACAACCGCTGCAACAAGAACTTTCTGGAATGGGGATATATAGGGTAAAAAGGGGCAGGAAGGCCAATGGGCCAATCAGGGAAACAAAACTGGGATATATTAACATAATTAAACAAAGCATCCGGGGAGAGGCTTCTTTGTCCTCCCTAACTGGGAGGTGACAAGCTTGGAGCTCCTCCTCCAGGGGATCTTCAAGTCCCCTTGACCTGTAGGCCCACCAACCTCCACACAAAACAGCTCCTCTTGTCCCCTATCTTTGAGCATCCTCCCAAAGGACTGTCAGGAGCTATGCTCGGAGTGGAGTCTCTCAACCCCTCTCCACTCCTCTTAGTCTTCCTGCTGCAGCTATTTCTCATCTCACAATATTCCCAAACGACTCTTTTCTTGTAGAACCGACTCGCTTCATCTCTTCACTGGCCATATCCCTTGTGGAATGAAGGAACTGAAGTTAGAAGGACTCCACAGATGCTCCACAGGCAATTCCGTGTCGCAAGCACTCTCAGTCCTGCTGCCCTCAGCTGCCCAGGTATCATAAACGGGAGGCAACTCTTGGTTTTTAATTAAAGGAAAAGTTTTTTATTAAAAGGAATTTACAAGAAGTCCGGGAACGCAGCAATTAGAGACCCTTGGAGCCAAACAGGCTATTTGCCCAGGGCAGAGATCTGCAGCACTGGGTTTTGCTTCAGCTACCCCAAAGCAAAGTCTCTTAAGTAAAGTTTCTAAACAGAGATGCAGGCCTAAGGACCACAGCGCCGGGCTTTACCAATGGCTAGTCCGAGGCAAAAAAGCGTCTCTCGAAGTCTGACAGGTGCTTTTATAACTTGCTGGCTCCTCCCCTAACCGCCCACTTTCCCGCCTCCATGGTCTAAGGTGATTGGTGGAGTCCTGGAGTGAGGTAATCTCTTCCCACCAATGGCTCGTTTGTCTCTGGGGGAACAGTCCTTGAGTGATGTCGTTGACTTCAGTGGCAGGAAAAGTCCTCATTAAAATTCCACGTTGCCATGGAGCTCAGCGACAGGGTAACGGTTAGAGGATAAAAATACTCCTTGGGCCACTTATGAGGATCTGCTTTCTTTGCAAAGGCACTTAACTGAGACATTAACTTGAGAGGTATCACTAAATATCATAATATAAATTGAACTTGTGAACAACGGGGAAACGACAAGGAACAATATGGAAACTTTTTGATTTAAAGGGTACTAAACAGTTACCTTCATTAACAACTTTAACAACTTTTAACTGGATCACCAAACAATTTGCATATGCGAAAGCCAATTAAAGATTTCATGAATAACAACTCCCACGTTTTTCTTTTTAGCCCAGTCTATTGGCTTTCACATTACACAAAGGTGGATAACTCTTCATTGATATTACTTAGGTGTTTAAAATTATTATATACTTGCTCGGCGCGTTTGTCACGTTTCTTGTCCTTAGTGGATTGCCTGATGTTCATAATTTTCTGGTTAGATGGTACATTTGATTAATTCACCTGAAGGTCCTGGATTAGGGGCATACTTTTGACAACAGAAGTTATTAAACATATAAAACAGGGTATCAAATAGGGAAGGAAAATGAGAGCTGCAAGGGAAAAACCAATGATAATGAGCACCTTCTTCCACCACTCTCCTTTAAAGATGCTATTCCACCATTCTGTGGTAGTGATGGGGTACCACTTCTGTACGGAAACGTGAGGAAGTTCTGATGTTCTGAATTATCTTCAGTATAGCTTCTCCATTATCATCAATATGTAGGCAGCAGTCCGCGGTATTATATTTTCCACAAACTCCACCTTCCTCAGCTAAAAGGTAGTCGAGTGTAAGGCGATTCTGGTATACAGCAGCTCGAGTTTGTGTCTGCTGTGTGCTGGTAAGTTCTATAGCAGAAGTAGTCTGATTTGAAGCAACTTCAATTAACGCCTGTAGTTGGATAATTCTGTTCAACACATAGATGGGGGTCCTATACCCCCAGCTCCCGTCNCCTGTAGGCCCACCAACCTCCACACAAAACAGCTCCTCTTGTCCCCTATCTTTGAGCATCCTCCCAAAGGACTGTCAGGAGCTATGCTCGGAGTGGAGTCTCTCAACCCCTCTCCACTCCTCTTAGTCTTCCTGCTGCAGCTATTTCTCATCTCACAATATTCCCAAACGACTCTTTTCTTGTAGAACCGACTCGCTTCATCTCTTCACTGGCCATATCCCTTGTGGAATGAAGGAACTGAAGTTAGAAGGACTCCACAGATGCTCCACAGGCAATTCCGTGTCGCAAGCACTCTCAGTCCTGCTGCCCTCAGCTGCCCAGGTATCATAAACGGGAGGCAACTCTTGGTTTTTAATTAAAGGAAAAGTTTTTTATTAAAAGGAATTTACAAGAAGTCCGGGAACGCAGCAATTAGAGACCCTTGGAGCCAAACAGGCTATTTGCCCAGGGCAGAGATCTGCAGCACTGGGTTTTGCTTCAGCTACCCCAAAGCAAAGTCTCTTAAGTAAAGTTTCTAAACAGAGATGCAGGCCTAAGGACCACAGCGCCGGGCTTTACCAATGGCTAGTCCGAGGCAAAAAAGCGTCTCTCGAAGTCTGACAGGTGCTTTTATAACTTGCTGGCTCCTCCCCTAACCGCCCACTTTCCCGCCTCCATGGTCTAAGGTGATTGGTGGAGTCCTGGAGTGAGGTAATCTCTTCCCACCAATGGCTCGTTTGTCTCTGGGGGAACAGTCCTTGAGTGATGTCGTTGACTTCAGTGGCAGGAAAAGTCCTCATTAAAATTCCACGTTGCCATGGAGCTCAGCGACAGGGTAACGGTTAGAGGATAAAAATACTCCTTGGGCCACTTATGAGGATCTGCTTTCTTTGCAAAGGCACTTAACTGAGACATTAACTTGAGAGGTATCACTAAATATCATAATATAAATTGAACTTGTGAACAACGGGGAAACGACAAGGAACAATATGGAAACTTTTTGATTTAAAGGGTACTAAACAGTTACCTTCATTAACAACTTTAACAACTTTTAACTGGATCACCAAACAATTTGCATATGCGAAAGCCAATTAAAGATTTCATGAATAACAACTCCCACGTTTTTCTTTTTAGCCCAGTCTATTGGCTTTCACATTACACAAAGGTGGATAACTCTTCATTGATATTACTTAGGTGTTTAAAATTATTATATACTTGCTCGGCGCGTTTGTCACGTTTCTTGTCCTTAGTGGATTGCCTAATGTTCATAATTTTCTGGTTAGATGGTACATTTGATTAATTCACCTGAAGGTCCTGGATTAGGGGCATACTTTTGACAACAGAAGTTATTAAACATATAAAACAGGGTATCAAATAGGGAAGGAAAATGAGAGCTGCAAGGGAAAAACCAATGATAATGAGCACCTTCTTCCACCACTCTCCTTTAAAGATGCTATTCCACCATTCTGTGGTAGTGATGGGGTACCACTTCTGTACGGAAACGTGAGGAAGTTCTGATGTTCTGAATTATCTTCAGTATAGCTTCTCCATTATCATCAATATGTAGGCAGCAGTCCGCGGTATTATATTTTCCACAAACTCCACCTTCCTCAGCTAAAAGGTAGTCGAGTGTAAGGCGATTCTGGTATACAGCAGCTCGAGTTTGTGTCTGCTGTGTGCTGGTAAGTTCTATAGCAGAAGTAGTCTGATTTGAAGCAACTTCAATTAACGCCTGTAGTTGGATAATTCTGTTCAACACATAGATGGGGGTCCTATACCCCCAGCTCCCGTCTTGTGCCTAGGTGGCAGGTCCATAGTTCTCAAGTATTCTTTCAGGTGGCCATTCCACCTCGCCCCACCTTGGGTTCCTCCTATTGTATGTCTTTTGGATCTCTGCAGCTCATCATAAAGAGGGACTCCAAGGTTATTCCCAGCCTCCTCAGATAAAAGGAAGAAGCTGGGTTGAATAGCCCCAAGGATGCAGCTTCCGCACCAACTGGAAGGCAGTTTAGAATAAGCCCGTTTACCACAAATCCAATACAGTTTGTGTGGAGCTTCCCAGAAGTTTGATTGTGTGGTGGAGACAGAAGTCCAATATTTGGAAATTTGTGGGAGGACTGAATACAGCTGACTTTTTAATTCCCAGCATTGATACAGCTGTTCAACAGGATGTAAAATGCAGCTCTTATCTTTTATCTTTTCTTTAGACCAGAAAATCTCTGGTTCTTTAGGAATCCACCAGTGCTTATGTCCATCAGTGACCAGATATCGTTTGCAAATTGTTTCTCCAACCTCTTTAGTGAATCTCTTTCCTTTCCTCCAAATGCATTCCTCTCCAATAACTGTCCCCTAACTGCCATACTTCATTATCTTTTCAGGTTAAGGAGGGGAGGCAGTCCAATTTAATTAGATCGAGGGGTCCAATACCGACTCCTCGCCAAGGCCAAGTCTCAGACTTCAAAGTCCCTCCACAAACCCAACAATTGGTTAAATTTAGTTGCCTGCCAATTCGTTCTGCTAAATCTATGAATAAATTTTATTGGACGCCAACAAGTTTTCCTTCTCGTTTTTCTTTTTCATTTACTACAATTTCTCGAATCAGACCAACATCATACGGTTTTCTTTTCACCAAATCTTCTTTCTTGGATATGTACTTAAAGTTGAAACATAGCCAATCTTCTTGGGAGGGGCATTCTCCCTTCAATTTCTGAGTTGAATTTCCAATGTTCCTACCAATCCAATATTTATTTCCTGTTTCCAAACAGGTACTTAGTGTAGTCAAATTGTAACAGAAGGGATTCACATAAGTATGTGCTCGGAAGGAGTGTTTAATTCTGTAAGAGTTTCCTTCTGTCTGGTATATGGTTTTGTAACGTTTGTTACATCTGGTGTCAGCGTGTGTGAGGGGGAACCACAGGATCCAGAGGCGCAACATATGGAGCAGGATACACTTACTCTTTCTCGTAGGGTTGGTGCGTAGGAATGATTCAATGTCACTGTACTCCTCGTTGCTTGTTGGTGTCATCTCTCTGGTCCTTCTTCTGGGTTCCGCTACCTCTTGTGGACCTTTTGTATACCCAGACATCGGAAAGCCTTAAATTTCTAATACTTAGCCTTGCTCTTATTCAAATGAAGTAGTGATTTTTGCCCTGAAATTTAAAATGGAGTAACACAGTTATTNATCTCTTTCCTTTCCTCCAAATGCATTCCTCTCCAATAACTGTCCCCTAACTGCCATACTTCATTATCTTTTCAGGTTAAGGAGGGGAGGCAGTCCAATTTAATTAGATCGAGGGGTCCAATACCGACTCCTCGCCAAGGCCAAGTCTCAGACTTCAAAGTCCCTCCACAAACCCAACAATTGGTTAAATTTAGTTGCCTGCCAATTCGTTCTGCTAAATCTATGAATAAATTTTATTGGACGCCAACAAGTTTTCCTTCTCGTTTTTCTTTTTCATTTACTAC
This sequence comes from Aleadryas rufinucha, assembly GCA_013397815.1. Lineage (NCBI taxonomy): Eukaryota > Metazoa > Chordata > Aves > Passeriformes > Aleadryas > Aleadryas rufinucha. Next base: position 346,287 of record VZTH01000306.1, read on the forward strand.
AATTTCTCGAATCAGACCAACATCATACGGTTTTCTTTTCACCAAATCTTCTTTCTTGGATATGTACTTAAAGTTGAAACATAGCCAATCTTCTTGGGAGGGGCATTCTCCCTTCAATTTCTGAGTTGAATTTCCAATGTTCCTACCAATCCAATATTTATTTCCTGTTTCCAAACAGGTACTTAGTGTAGTCAAATTGTAACAGAAGGGATTCACATAAGTATGTGCTCGGAAGGAGTGTTTAATTCTGTAAGAGTTTCCTTCTGTCTGGTATATGGTTTTGTAACGTTTGTTACATCTGGTGTCAGCGTGTGTGAGGGGGAACCACAGGATCCAGAGGCGCAACATATGGAGCAGGATACACTTACTCTTTCTCGTAGGGTTGGTGCGTAGGAATGATTCAATGTCACTGTACTCCTCGTTGCTTGTTGGTGTCATCTCTCTGGTCCTTCTTCTGGGTTCCGCTACCTCTTGTGGACCTTTTGTATACCCAGACATCGGAAAGCCTTAAATTTCTAATACTTAGCCTTGCTCTTATTCAAATGAAGTAGTGATTTTTGCCCTGAAATTTAAAATGGAGTAACACAGTTATTGAGATGAAGGCACACTCTTAGTGGTGGGTTTTCACTCTGAGAGTTGGAAAAAACAACACTACAAAGTCTTCAACTAGGGATGTAGTAACGGGGATAACAATATAAATATTAAAAGAATTTAACAATTCTAACCTTGCAACTTGGTAATAACAACAAAGAGGGTAGTAAATAACTTGGGTAGTAACAGTGGGTAACTCAGGGGAACAGGAAACGTCCTTTGAGGATGCTTTACGGTGGAGGGTCCTCTTCTTTCGGTGGTGCCACAGGTCCTTTTACTCGTTTCACGTGAGTCCACCCTTTTCCTAAAGTTCTCATGGCTGTCTCAGTGGTAAGCTGAACCTGAAATGGACCTTCCCAAGAGGGAGTTAATGTCTTTTCCTTCCAAGCTTTAATAAGTACCCAGTCTCCAGGTGAAATATTATTAGGCTGAAATCCAAAGGAGGGGATTGGGGAATTAAACCTCTTTCTCTTAGATCTATTTAATTTCTGACTATCAGCTACACATACTTCTGCACATTCAGATTTCCACATTCCCTCACCTCAATCTCCCGTTGGGTGGCTAGATAGGGCAGACCATACAACATTTCGTAGGGGGAACAATTCAAGTCCGCTCTAGGATGTGTGCGGACTATGAGGAGCGTGAGGGGAAGACATTTTACCCATGACCATTTTGTTTCTAACATTAATTTAATTAAGGTGGTTTTTATTGTCTGATTCATGCGTTCCACCCTCCCAGAACTCTGTGGATGCCAGGGTGTGTGCAATTTCCAACTAATGTCTAGTTGATGTGCCAATTGCTGTAGAATTTGGGAGGCGAAATTAGTTCCTCGGTCTGAATCGATTCGATTTACAATTCCATATCTAGGAATGATTTGTTCCAGGATGACCTTGCTCACTGTCTGAGCAGTAGCATTAACAGTTGGAACAGCCTCAACCCAGTAAGGTGATCTACCATCACCAGCAGGTACTTCCATCTTTGGACTGGGGGCATTTCTGTGAAGTCAATTTGCATACTTTGAAAAGGTCTGATTGCTAATTCTATCCCTCCTGTTGTCATTTTTCTCATAATTTTCTGCTTTACTTTTTGGCAAATTATGCACCCCTTAATAATTGGGTTTGCCAATTCATAGATACCCAGGCATCCAAAGGTTCTAAGAAAGTGGTCCGCTAGGGCTTTGGAGCCCCAGTGGTTGGACTGGTGAATATCCCATAGGACTTCCTGAGCCAGTTCTTTTTTTAAAATTTGGTGGCCATCAGGGAGATGCCACGGACCTTGAGAGTCTTCTTTTCCCTCTATCGAGGTAAGTCTTTGCTTTTCCTAATCTTTAAATACAGGTGTGGGTAAAGTGTCTTCCGATTTGACATTCAGCTCCATAACCTTTATTTCACCTTCTTCAATAGCAGCTTCCTTCGCTGCTAAATCCGCGAGAGCATTTCCTCTGGCTTGTCTCGTGGTTCCCTTCTGATGTCCTCGTATGTACACTACAGAAATACCATTTGGTAACTTAAGGGCTTCCAAGATGTTTAGAATGACCCCTTTATGTAATACGTCTTTCCCTTTGGTGGTAAGGAATCCTCGCTCTGCTCAGATCTTTCCAAAGGTATGGCCCCATAAGCATACCTGGAATCTGTATAAATGGTCCCGATAACTCCGGTTAGTCTTTGTAGTCCTCTTTCTAAAGCATATAAGTCACACACCTGGGCTGACCAGGTGGCAGGTAACCTTCCTTACTCTAGTACACACAATTGGTGTCCATCAACTACTGAGTAACCGGAGCATCGTTTTCCATTTACATACCTTGATGATCCGTCAATAAAAAGGATTTCTCCTTCTCTCAGGGGCAGTCTAATAGATCTTCTCTGACTTTGGTCTGTAAGTCTATGATATTGAAACAATCATGGGTGATGTTATTTACAGAGGAGCTTCCATAAAGGAATTGTGCAGGGTTCATACTGGAAGATGATACACGTGTCAAGTAATCTGAGTGCATAAGTGTGGTCTCATATTTGATCATTCTGGGGTCTGTCAGTCATTCAGCTGCCCATTGGCTGAGAATGGTCTCAATGGAATGGGGAGTGTGCATGGTCAACTTGCCACCAAAAATAAGTTTCTGGCTTTCTGCTACTAAGGGGGCAGCAGCAGCAATGGATTGGATGCAGACTGGCCAGCCTCTGGATACTGGATCTAATACTTTTGAGAGGTACATGACTGGTTTGCGGACTCCGCCCCACTCTTGGGTCAGGACTCTGTAGGAACTTCCTTTCTCCACATTAACATACAGGTCAAATGGCTTTTCTAGAGAAGGAAAGGTTAAGACAGGTGCTCTGGTTAATTTTAGTTTTAATTCCTCTAATTTCAGATAATCTTCTTTTGTCCAAATTACAGGTTTGGGTTCAGTCAATTTTTCATATAGCAATTTAGCGGTTTGTGTGTACTGGTCAATCCATAATCTACAATATCCAATCAATCCTAGTAGATGTCGAATTTCTCTTTTATTTTGTGGTCGGGGTAAATTTAGAATTCCTTCAATTCATTCGGTACTTAATTTTCTAGTCCCATGGCCAACTACATGCCCTAAATATTTTACTTCCTGTTGGAAGCTCTTAAACCATTCCTTCCCAGAAAATTCAGTAATTGAATAGTGCCCAATTTCACCGTGGATTCCTGCTCTCCGGAGAGCAACAGGTCATCCACGTATTGTGTTACCTGTATTCCTTCAGGTGGAGAGAAAGAACTCAACAGGTCCTCCAGAGCCTGGCCAAAGAGTGTGTTGGTGACTCGGTGTAACCTTGACATAGTCGTGTCCAGCACAATTGTTGTCTTTTCCCAGTATCCGGATCCTCCCACGTAAATGCAAAAAGATTTCTACAACGAGAATCTAGAGGGCATGACCAGAATGCATCCTTAAGATTAATAACTGAAAACCAGGAATGGGTGGGTGGTACCTGACTTAGTAGGGTGTTGGGGTTTTGTACCAGAGGATACCTGGCTTGCACCCTCTTACTGATGTCACACAGATCCTGTACTAACCAGTAGGTCTTGTCCGGTTTCTGGATAGCCAATATAGGAGGTATTGTAAGGTGACTTGCAGATCTCCAAGATCCCATCCCCAATTAGTTCCGTAACAACCGGTTTTAGCCCTTTTTTCTTTTCCCTGGACAAAGGGTACTGCGGAACCCTAACAGGCCTATTGTCAGGGAGTAAGTCAATGGTGATTGGTAGAATGTCCATTTTGCCTCTGTTTCCGGGTCTGGCCCATACTGTAGAGTCAATGGATTGCTCATCTTGGAGGAACAGTGGGAATAATTTAACTTTCGTTTGCCCTCCCTGTGGCACCACTCTGATTTTAAGTGGAATTTGGAAATCCCAGCCAAGCAAGTTGTTTCCAGCTTGCGGCAAAAATAATAAATCACCTCGCTGGGACTGTCCACTCCTGGTTATACAGACATTTTTAATTATAGGCACCAGAAAGGTCTCTCCTTTTGCTCCAGTGATGTTCAGGGTGTCAGCGCAAGTAAAGCATCCTCTGGGTTTCTCGGTGACACAGGTCCTTTCGGCCCCTGTGTCTACCAGAAACTCCGTAATCTGCTCCTGGGGACCTACTTTCAGCTTTACCAAGGGCTCGTCTAGGTGTTTCAAAGATGCCCCAGGAAATAAGAGCCCATGACCTCCCTAGTCCTCTATGGACTGTCCTTCCACGTGGAAGGCTCCCTGGTCTCTCTGCCTTTTTGGGCAGTTCCACTGCACATGTCCCTCTTCCTTACAATAAAAACAAATAGGCTTCCTCGGTTTTCTGGTGTCATTATTAATCTTGGAAGCCTTTTCCTTGGACGGGTTAGGTCCATTCCCAGCCATCATGATTGTAGCTTTAGTTTTCATCTTCTCCTCATCCCCCCCGACATAAACTTTCTGTGCCTCTGCCAATAGCTCGTCCAACTCTTTCTCTGGCCACTTTTCTAATTTTTCCAATTTCCTCCTGATGTCAGGCCAGGAATGTAAAACAAAGTGGACTTTTAACATGGTTTGTCCACCTTCGCTATCCAAATCTATCTCAGAATATAATTGGATGTTATTTCTCAACCGGGTCACCCAAGCAGTCAGGAATTCGTCTTTCTCTTGTTCCCTGAAAAGCGCCTTTTTCATGTTATTCACCCAAGGAACAGCCTAATTCCTTTTACAATTAGTGAAGAATAATCCGCCATGCTCCTCCGGCCCTCTTCGGAATTTGGGTTCCAATTTGGATCAACTAGTGGCAATTTATACTCTCCAATTGGTCCCTGGTTTTTTCCTTTGTCCCAGATATTTATTCCTGTGGTCCTAATCATTTGCCTCTCTTCCGGAGAGAACAGGGTCTGCATAATTGAGTGCAACTCTTTCCATGTATAAATATTAGGGCCAAGGAATTGATCAAATTGCTCCGACAGCCCCACTGGGTCACTTAATAAATTTTTAATTTCTGCTTTGAATTCTCTGACCTCAGCTGAAGTTAGGGGCACAGTGACATATCCGATTCCTCCTTGTGTTCCCCCCATGGGAACTTCCCTCAGAGGTAAAATCTGGAGTTCTGGGGATCACACAAGCAGGCGGAGCATTCTTTGTTCGTAATTTGTTTCCTTCGAGTTGAGAAGGCAGGGCCCTCTGAACTGGGAGGAATTGAATTTGGCTTTGGGTTTGCATCATTTGATCTAGAGGAGGATGGCAGATTGGCAGATCACCTTCACTAATATCAGTCAAAGGTTTTTCTCTGGTTGGGTGACCCGAAGTTGGGAAATCCGTATCATTAGTTTCAGTTTCAGTCAATGAGGTAGATGAGCCATTGACATTAGCAGGAGGAAGCACATCAAGGGGATGACACTTTGGTTGATTCAATTTCCTTTTAGTTATTTCTTTTTGATTTTCTCTGATTGGCAAGATCGAATTTGGGTTCTCTTTTTGTGCTTTTTTTATCCGATATTTGAGCCAAATTTCTGCATATTCCAGTTCTTCAGAATTTGCCACAGCTTTATAATGCACTTAAGTATAAAGTGCCTTACAAAGCCACGTCTCCGTGGATCCATAAGCAGGTCAACAGAGTCCATCTTTTCTGATTTTTCTCTTTGACCACTTAAACATACAGTATTTGATCATTTGACATTCATCTTTCTCTCTGGTTAAAGATTTCTCTTCCCATTGTTTTAACATAATTCTCAATGGGCTATCTGGGAAGATACTGTGTTTTCCAATCTGATTCTTCCAGCAAGTTGTTTGTCCCATCTTTACTGGGTATAGATGGAACAAGCAAGTAACTTGGTAGATGGCCTTTTGTGTACGATTAAATCAACCAAAGCAGATAATTTAGAGGGGAATCTGAAAATCAGTGACTAGGCATGGGAAACAAAACGGCTACCCTGTAGGAACGCCCACAAAATGGCTGTCCCGTGGGAAACAAAACAAAATGGCTACCCCGTGGAAATCACTACAAAATGGCTGTCCCATGGGGAAAAAACCAAAAGATGGTGGCCCTTCCCGCCAAGAAATTAAGATGGAGGCCCTTCCCACCAAGAAACTAAGATGGCAGCCGTTCCCACCAAACATCTTAAAACAGGAATATGATAATAAAAGGAATAAACACAACTACAAAATACTACATAGGTATTTTTATAGACCAAATAAAGCAAACCACTAAAACAATCCACCAAAATACACAATCAAAAGGAGTGAAAAGAATAAATGTACTAACAAACACTGACCACAATAGTCCTTTAGTAGGACTACATATGAATAAAACAAAATGGTGTCCTAAGTAAAATGTCTGTTTAAACAACGGAACACCCAAGTCAAAATGGCTTCTAAAACAAAATGTCGTCTTACCACTCTTGACCATCAGACCCTACTGAGACTAACAATCCTTTCTCTATAATGGCTACCAGCCACAAGACTTCCACCCTAAGACCGACTGACAACTCCACACTAAAACCGACCAATAATTACAACAGCGTACCGGCTCCGGATCCGGTAAGGCTCAGAGCACAGCACACCACACTTGGGGCTCACGCATACCCCCCAAAAGGTCCTTCCTCCCCACTAGGGCCACGACCATCCTCGATCACCTCCCACCTGTGCTCCTTGGGAGCGATCCCTCACGATGGGCCCCACTCTCTGAGCCTGCCACACACGCTCTCACGCACTATGAGGATGGCCTTTCGTCACACACATACACCACTAGAGGCTCCGCTGGGAGTTCACTCCAAAATAAAAGACTTAGAGCCTGAAAAAGGGTCCCAAAAGAAAAGGCTTATATCCCTAAAAAGGGTAATCCCTAACTTAATGCCCTTAGGAAAGGGTTTAGGCCTTACCAGACGTCTGCCATGGGCAGTCTCCTTTCAGCTGCAGTAATCCACAGTAGTTGGACAACGATCCAGGAAAACAAAAATAGGCAAAAAAATCAAAAATCCCTAAATCCTGGACCAAAACTGTGGATCCCGGACAAGTCCCAAAAGAGCTGTCATAAACGGGAGGCAACTCTTG
>VZTH01000308.1:12702-54794 GCA_013397815.1 Aleadryas rufinucha
CACAGCAGTTACCCATCCCCCCAGCAGTTATCCATCCCCACAGCAGGTATCCATCCCCACAGCAGTTATCCATCCCCACACCAGTTATCCATCCCTACAGCAGCTTTCCAGCCCCACAGCAGTTTTCCTGCTTGCTGCCACGAGGGCACAGCCACCCTTGGGCTGTGCCTGGGCAGCTCAGGAGCCTGCCAGCCCTGGCACAGCCTGGCTACAATGATTCCCCATCCCTGCTCCTTCCCAGCGCTCGCCTTCCCACTCGCGCGCAGTGAGCGGCAGCGCCAGCCCCACCGCTGCTCTCTGGTGAGCAATTGCAGAGGAAATAAAAGAGAGAGGAAAAGCCCATCGGGCCACTGTGCTGCAATACGGAGTGGACACGCTCTGGAGTCTCCTGGGATGCCCCGAAATTTGTAGGGTTCAGAAAAAGGACATTCAGAAGGTAAAACCCCGCAGTGCCTGTGAGGCTCTTAAATGTGACCTCCAGGCCTCCCCACAGCCTCTAACGGGCCAACTCTGCACTCTGCACAAATTATCGCGAGTATCAAAAATATCTTTACAACAGAGCTTTTATTTCCATATATTTGAAGCTGCTTTCCCCTTTTGTTTCTTCTCTAAACCGGTTAAAATGAGCATTAAGGGATATAATTATGTTGTTAGCTTAATTGCCTACTTAAAGCAGAATCTACAGGGGTTTAATGCAAGATTTGAAAAGGGGGGGGAAAAAGGAAATTGGGATATTAATGGATACAATTTTTAAAATGAACCTCTTCGGGGAAAAAGTGAGTTTGGGGCATGGGACGGAGCATGAGGGGGAGGAGGTGGAGTCAGCCCCCACCAGTTTCTGTCACAAGGTTTTGTCAAAATGCAAATCGTTGGCCCCTTCCTTCTCCAGCAGTCTAATTTTGGAGAATTTGACCTAATTAATCATTAACCATCACACACAAAAAACGTACCCCTCCTTCAGTTTGAAACCTCCACGCTATTCTTGGAGTGACACATTTAAGGCCAGGATAGGGGTTGGCATCTGGAATGTGACCGACACTGAAGGACCAGTCCAGCTGGGAGAACTCTTGCTCCCAAACCAGCCAGCAGACAAACAACCATTCCACGGGCAGAGGAGCACAGGATGGCAGAAAACAATTGCTGCTCACCCCTTATCCTGGTGGCTGCTGCCTGGAAAAGCCACTGGTGGCCGTGTGCTGAGGCACAGGGATGCTCACCCTCCATCCGAGCCAACCCCATGCCACGGCTCCTGCACTGCCCTGCTTTTGGGTTTGTCCAGAAACAACGACTTTCACACCAGAAAACCAGCACAGGGCAAAGCCTGAGGAGCAGAGAGGGCAGAGCAGGGCACTTGCAGAGGCTGGAGCACCAGCCCCATGCTGTCAGTGTTCCCACTCCTCCCCGCTCTTCCCGACGGCACCGCGTGGCTCTGGACGTGGGGAGACTGAAGGCATCAGTCAAAGTCTGTTCTGTGCCCTAAATGCCTCCAATTCCCACAGCTTCTCCCATTTTCCCACAGAGTCACCGTGGCTGGTGCTGCCTCTGATGTCCCAGCAAGGGAGATGCTGCTCCTGGAGCACCTTTGGTCTCCTCTAACTGAACCCCAGAGACTGAACCTCAGCAGCATCAGGGCTTGTCAGACCTGGAATTAACTCAGTGCTGCCCTCCTGTCCCTGGTTCCGCTGTTGTGTGCCATGTACAGCTCCAAGCAGAGCTACATCCCACCCCTGGAACCTCCAGTTTGACTCACACACTTGGTTCCTGCAGGTTTTTGATGACCTTCCCCCTGTCCAGTGCTCACCACAGAGCTGGGGTGTGCAGGGACACAAAATGGGAGGGAAACCCCCACTGTCACCCCTTTACAAGGTTTCCTGTATGAGCCAGCAAGGGAAAACATGCACAGAAACCCAATAAATCCAGGTGGGAAACACCGTTCTGCTCCTGCAGAGATGGAGCAAAGCCTCACCCACAGCATTTGCCCAGAGATACCCACGGAGCAAAACCCAGCACCACCAGGGTCCTGCTCCTCCAGGAGGAGACACAAAATGCTGATCACAAAAGAGATGCTTCCTCCCCAAAATGAGAGCCCTCCCAGGGTCCTCTCCCTTACCTGCCTCCTAAAAGCTGATTTAAGTAAAATTTTGAAGCCTCTAAGAAAACTTTTTCTGTATTTATTGTATTATACAGATATTAAATACCTAGTGTGCTATTTTGAATATATTATCTATTGTATTATACAATATATAACACATATAATAAAAATATTTATATTAAATATATATATTTGAAAGCTTTAAGAGAACCAGTTCCTGTGATAAGCAGCTGTTTCCCTCCAGCCCTTTGCCAGCCCTGCACAGAGACCATTGCTGGGGTTTTGGAGGCTGTTGCTGTTTGATGTGTCCACACAAGGGAACATCTCACAATCCCAGATAAATTATTGGTGTGCTTGAAAAAAAACAGAGAATTAATGTATTTCAGGGTCTCCTTGGAAACATCGAGGAAACGTGCATTGTTACAAAGTTGGATGTTATTAGCAGGAATATGTATGGCACAAATTAAGGACTTCAGAGGAGAAGCCACCTTGGATCGTTTGATTAATACAGTAAGTACTTCCTATACCAACATAAGTGGATTTCAAACAACTTGAACTCAACATAATTAGATAGATTAATAAAGCACCAGAATTAAGGCATTAGGTTGAAAGGAAAAACGTGAAAGAATCTGGAAATGAGCAGATAAAGTGAGAGAAAGTAAACAAGGGGAGGCATCAACTGCCAGCTCATAAATCCCAGGGAGTCTGAGGGACCATGGTCAGCTCTACCAGATAATTCCAGGATTAAAAGCCCATCCTGGAAACAGAACCTTATGCAGGGCTCACATTAAAACCACACTGAAAAAATAACACTGGTGCAAAACCAGAAAGTCAGAAACCACCTGAAAAATTTGGGTGGAATGTACCCTGTGTGACACGCTGCCAACCTGAGGTGCCACCAGCCCTGAGGTGCCACCGGCTCTGAGGTGCCACCAGCCCTGAGGTGCCACCGGCTCTGAGGTGCCACCAGCCCTGAGGTGCCACCAGGCCTGAGGTGCCACTGGCCCTGAGGTGCCACCAGGCCTGAGGTGCCACCAGCCTGCCCCGTGCTCTGACACACCCCTGAGGTGGTGAACACCCATCACTCCTTCCATGGGACCCTCAATGCATTCAGCATTCTGTCTGATTTAGATAAAAATTAAAATAAGGGGGGAAAAAAACCCCAAATTTCCAGCAGCCAGACTGACTTGGCTGGGCTCTGTCAGGCCCCCAGACTTTTTTTTACTTAGAATCAGAGTTTTTAGAATATTTTCTAGAAATTATTATTCTCTTCTCTTTTTTTTTTCTTGTTGGGTTTTTCCCCCTCCCATATCTGCACTTCCCTTCCTCCCTGGGTTTGGGCAGGGATGCTCTGCTCAGCCCCTCGGCCGCCACCTCCCGAGGCTCAGCTGAGCATTCACACCTCAGCTCCTTCCTGAGGTAACTCAGCTGCATCAGGGCGTTTTTCCTCAGTGCCACATCCCTGAAATACCAAAAGTTCTCCCGGTTTCCCACCTGGCACCCAGCCGTGCTTCTCCTCCTTCCCTGAGGCGAAGAGCTCGGTGACGGTGCCAGCCCCAAACCCGCGGGACATTGAACCACGCTCAGGAGGGGAGGTCTCAAACTCACAACAATTCCTAAAGATCAGGAAAATCTTGAGATCAGCAGGTAGAAAATCCCCTCTAAGGGCTCACAAAAGCGGGGTTCCTCCCCATCCCCATCAGTTTTTGGGCTCACCGTGGGCAAACTCTCCTTCCCCTGAGCCTATCCATCAGCCAGGGCAGTGGGAGTTTTTGCTGCGGATTCTCCAAAGGAATCTCCCCCTTAGGCAGACACCTGGCTTGGAAAATTTCAGTCCAAACACTTAAAAAAGTTTTGGCAGAGTTAGAAAGAGTCGGAGGCAGGGGCTGGTTGGAGTTGGGCAATCCTCACTGGCGGTGCTGCTGCCAGCTCCGCCCCACTGAGGCACAGGCCAAAATGAAAATAAATTTAAAAAACAGGAAAAAAAAATAGGAAAAAAAAATCTGAATGAGTCATTGTTCGTCAGAGGAGAGGAGGAATCGGGATTTTTGGTGTTTGCTTGGGAGGGGGTGGTGCAATGGAGATACTGAAGGAAGAAAGGTTGTTCTGTTTTGCTTTGTTTTACAGGAATATCACAGGAAAACTCTTGTGGGGAGATGAAGTCCCCTGTTAATGACGAGCAAAATGGCTGTGAGCTCCTGCCCTGCTCCGGGGGGGAATGCACCAGGAGTTCGGTTCTACTCAAAAATAGAGCGGGGCCTGCAGGAACCCAGAGCTGGGGCAGGAACCCAGGGATGGGACAGGAACCCAGAGCTGGGACAGGAACCCAGAGCTGGGGCAGGAACCCAGGGATGGGGCAGGACAGGAACCCAGGGATGGGGCAGGAACCCAGAGCTGGAGCAGGAACCCAGTGAAGGAACAGCCCTGGCACCAGAGCAGGAGCCCAGGGCTGGAGAGGGCACCCAGTGCTGGAAAATCCCTGAGCACTGGAGCAGCATCCAGCCCCCAGAGCAGGCACCCAGCCCCCAGAGCAGCACCCAGCTCTGGGCCAGGCCCCTGCACCCATGCCCTGCCTCCTGCCATGCCTCTGGCACCAGAGCAGCACCCAGCTCTGGGCCAGACCCCTGCACCCATGCCCTGCCTCCTGCCATGCCTCTGGCACCAGAGCAGCACCCAGCTCTGGGCCAGACCCCTGCACCCATGCCCTGCCTCCTGCCATGCCTCCAGCCAGGCGCACACAGCCAGAGCCAAACTGGGGCTGCACAGGTGAGTGAGTGGCCAATCCCGGCTGAGGATGGCACAGCCGGTGACAGTGGCAGAAACCAACTCCAAATGGGCCTTTACCCTGCTGTTCATAGAAATTTTTATCCCTTTTTGATGAAATGAAGAAGAAATAACATCAGTGAATCATGGCCGTGTCACGTGCCTGGTGGCCTTGCGGAGTCGCAGCAACTCCCACTCATTTACTTTTCAAACAGAGCCAGGAAACAAATATAAAGCATCACTAAGCCATGTCCTCCTCAGCACTGGATGGAAAGCAAAGGCTTTGGGGCAATGAGGAAGTTGGGAAGAATTTTAACAAGCAGCCCCAGTCAAACCCACGCCCCAGCAGGCTCCACTCCCAGGCAGCCACCACGCAGGTGCTGCCCAAATCCCGTCCCAGGGCCAGCACATTTGAATTTTGGGAAAGCCTTTAATACCTCAAGCTCATAAAGACTTGCACTCAAAAAAAAAAAAAAAAAGTTAAAGAAAACACTTAGGAACCCTTTCAGGGCTTTTTTGGGTAGTTCCTATTAAAGTTTTAGCAAATATACTAAAATAAGTGACCGGGAGCTTCAGCCCCGTGGAATATCCATGTATTGAGCCGCCCATGTGTGGGATCCTGACTGACACCACAGCCAGAAGTGCAGGGCTGCTTGAGGGGGAAATCCTGCTCTGCCTGATGGGGGAGAACAGGGCCCTGTCCCTGCCCATGTCTCTGTCCCTGCCCACATCCCTGTCCCTGTCCCTGCCCATGTCTCTGTCCCCGTCCCTGTCCCTGTCCATGTCTCTGTCCCTGTCCATGTCCCTGTCCCTGCCCATGTCTCTGTCCCTGTCCCTGCCCATATCTCTGTCCCTGTCCCTACCCCTGTCCCTGTCCCTGCCCATGTCTCTGTCCCTGTCCCTGTCCCTGCCCATGTCTCTGTCCCTATCCCTGCCCATGTCTCTGTCCCTGTCCCTGCCCGTGTCCCCATCCTGGTCCAGGCCAGCTTTGGGGACCCCTGAGCATGCCAAGAGTGGATCTGTTTCCAAACAGCTCTTGCCAGCACCACAGGAATGCCAGTGTCATGAATCGTGTCCTTCCTTATAATGAATTAAACAGAAAACATTACCAGTGAGTTTCCTGACCTACACAAGGAGAACTCCCCACAGCAGACGATGCTGTAAAAAAGTCTGCGGAGCCAGCACCACTCATATTCTGTTAAATTTCCTCTTGCATTGGCACCAATAACCTGAATTTTAAGGTGACCTTCCAGCAGTTTTTGAAACATTTTGAATCCAAAAGGCACCGAAATGGCATCAAATTTTTTTCCTTTTTTTTTTTCTTTTTTAAAGAAACATTTCCATGGCGCATCACGGGCTCGATTTTGTTCTGGGGCTTTTTTTTGTTTTCAAGGGGAACTAATCCATGGAGCCTCCCTCCCAAGGCAGCAATAGTTAAGCCCGTGCTAATAGAAGTGCAAATCAAGACTGGGCCAAGCAACATAATTGCTTTCCAGACGGGTGAGCGTGCTGCCAATGGAGCAGCCCATCTGCTGAGAAAACCAGTGCAACAACTGCTCCAATTTTTTTTTTTCCCCAAGCAAAGGTGCAGCAACAAACCCACAAAATAGGTTTTGCTTCCAGCAGCCAACACCTCCGAGCCATTTCTATAATCCTTGTTTTTCTTAGATTATCCCAGTGTGGTTTTTCCCCCGTTTCCTTGTTGAGCACTATTTAACCAGCACTAAAGTCTGCAATCATTAAACCACGCGACACGGAGCCGGCTGGGCAGCCAGCAATGGCCAGGAGCAGCAGCCAGGCATTGCTGGAATAACTGGGATGGTGGCAAATCGGTACAAATAAAAGGGCCTTTGGGGGTGTCACCTGAAGGTGCTGCTGGGTGGGTGCCCCAGGGGCTGGGGCCAGCCCAGGTCCTGCATGGGAGAGGTGCCTGAGCTGCCCTGGGTTCCCACCTCAGGTCCCTGCACCCTCCTAGAGCATCAAGAGGACGTAGATATATAAGAAATAAATAATTACAAGCATCTTTTAGCAACAACCAATTTATTTAATAAATAAAAGACATCTGCTTGGAGGCCTGGGCCTCTGAGCTGGGGTTTCTCTCCCTCGCGAGAAGCAGATGTGCAAGGAGCAAAGCCTGGCTTTAAATGAAATCACAGAATCACAGAATCACTGGGCTGGAAGAGACCTTCAGGATCACCAAGCCCAACCCATGCCCTAACACCACGTGGCACTGAGTGCCCCATCCAATCTCTTTTTAAACACACCCAGGGATGCTGACTCCACCACCTCCCCGGGCAGACGATTCCAGAATTTTATCACTCTTCCAGTAAAAAACTTCTTCCTAACATCCAACCTAAATTCAACCTAAATTCAACGTTCAGCTCCCTTGGCAAAATCCTACAAGTTACGGCATCCAGGCCTTCCCCTCCATCCACCTGCTGCTGTGCCACCCCAGCTGCCACCCCCGAGGCTCAGCTCCCCAGTTTCTCCAGTTCCCACCAGGTTCAGGCTCTGTGAGTGTGCCCTGAGGACCAGGGCCACGCTGCTGGTTTGGGGAGGAAGGTGGCTCAGACTCAAGGTGCTGGTGCTGCCCAAGTGCTGCTCCCTGTGCTGGGATGAGCTCCAGGATGTGGTCCCTCGCCCAGGTTCAGCTCGGTGCTCACTCAGGCATTTACTGAGCCCAGCCAGGAGCAGTCCCAGGCAATCATTAACCAGCACCCCCCTGCCTTGCCAAAATCGGGTGAAAGAACAGCCTTAAGGAACCTGCACCGCTCGGAGAGGCTCTGATGGAGTGATAAAGAGCCCATTCCCATGGAAAAACCCGAGCACAAACACTGCCGGCTCCTGAATTTCACAGCTGTGCTGGAGGCAAGAGCTGAGCACTGCCACAGCCGTCACCCTGCCCTGGTGACAATCCCTGGGCCGTGGCTCACCCACAGGGACCAGAGCATTCCCCATCCACGGCGTCCTGGGCACCAGCCCAGCTCACAGAGCACCAAGCTGCTTTTATTAGGGATTCACTGATCAACCTGTCCTTCCTCTGCAGTGGCATTTGCACCCCATGGCTCCAGGGCCCTCCAAGACTGGAAGGTCAGAAACTCCTTGTCTTTTACTAAAAAAAAAATCACAGAATCTCAGACTGCTTTGGTTTGGAAGGGACCTTAAAGCTCATCCAGTNTATCTCATTTTTAGAACATTCCATCATCGCTCTGCACGCCTGCACAGAAACCAGTTTTGAAATGCAGTAGAAAACACAACCACCATGAAATCACCAATTTTCTTGTCTTGCTTTCAGTGGAACAAAGCCCAAAATGGAGGCTTTGCAATTTCTCAAATACAGAATTTCAGTTCCCAAGAGATTATTAACTTTTGTTATTAAAAACAAAAACGCATCGGAGTTATTTTGTAACAAAAATATTGAACATCCAAACTAAGTCAAAAGTTAAACATGCCACTGCCAAACTTCTGCAAGGCTCAAGTGCTATTTAAAGAAAAGAGTTCATAAACCAAACAAAACTCCAAACAACCTACAGGCCATGATAACCAACATCCAACAGCAAGACTTCTTTTGCTATGTGTAAATTTCTAATTATAACCACACACAAAAAAATTCCTTCCAAATCCAGTCAGAATCTTTCCCACCTTGTCCCTAGAGACCAAATTTACCCAATCCCGTTTTTAAGAATTGTTTCCATATGTTAATTATTTCCTGTAAAAGATTTAACTCCCTTCTCTTTTGTGTTACAGTAAAATCCATGTGAAGGCCTCGAGTTCAGCCTCAGCTGAGCACCAAATTATGGGACTTTTCCGTGTTTCAGGCCCAAAATAGATGCTCAGAAAGCAAAACATGAACTTGAGGAAACTCGTACCCAGCCAAGGCTGTCCCCAGCAGCCATGGCATGACGGAGCCAATGTCTGTTGAAGTGTCCAGCTGGGACAAGGAGGAACATTCAAACGTTCCCTGATGCCCACAAAGAGGAGGATGTGAGAACCTTCCTACAAAAAGCAAATAAAGTCTCTTTAATTTAGTTCCAATTGCAGGCCCAGGCCACTCAGGCAGTTTCTGGAGGACTCATCTCATTCCCCAGCTCTTCTCCCTTGTCCTTCAGTCCATGGAAGCTGCTCTCCAAACCCAAGCACTCCCTCCGAGCTGGTGCTGCTCCTGGAACGCGTCCTGCAGCACCCTGACCAAGAGTGACCCGCCCAACCGGGTCTTTAATTCCCTTGTTTTGGTGGTCTTTTATCTCTTTTATCTCCGTCCTGAAGGGCCAAAGTGACCCCGACCCCTCCTGCCTGCTGAGAGATGGGGGCTGGAGAGGGGGACTGCTGCTCTCTGCTCCCAGCAGTGGGGAAGGGCTCAGCTGCCTCCGGCCCCATAAACTCAAAGCGATCCATAAGAGTGTTTGCTTTGTCAATATGAAAGTGCAGCATAAAGCCTTCAGGCACCAGTTAAATCTCGACATCGCTGTATTTATAGTTATGAATAATAAGAGCTTTTCCCCAGCACTACAGCAGCAAGGCATAATTCAACAGAAATTCAATTTTTAAAGGATGATGAATTGTGATACACTGAGATTTTTATGCTCCTATGACTATTAAGAAGTCCATGATATTCATTTTAGTAAAGTAAAAATTGAATAGGGCAAAGTATTGTTCACGACTCGGGTAAGAGCAGCAGTCCCAGCATCTGCGCAGATCTCCACCACGGCTGGAGGGGATGGGCCAGCTCAGATCCCTCCTGGGCTCCTTCCTCGCTGCTGTCACTCCTTCCACGAGTTTGGGAATCCCTGAGCACCAGCACCTTCCTGAGCACCTCCCACGAGAGGCCCCCACTCCCCTCCTGCGTCACACCGCACCACACTGATGTTGCAACTCTCCTTTTCCTGAATTCTTTTGCGTTTCTCCCTCTGATTCATCCAGAAAACGCTCAAAGCCTGGTTTTAAAGCCTTTTCCAAGCTCCTCATCACCTATCCCATCTCCCTGGCGATGTCCCAAGGAGCCTGGCAGTAGCTCCCACACAGACTGTGCCGCTGGACAGGGCTGTGAGCTCTGACCTGCTGCTCCTGGAGAGCCACTCCCAAGTTCTGCCCAGGGAGGATTTCGTGTTTGCTCCCTCGGGGTGCCTGAAGCGCCTCTCAAACCAAGCACTGCTGCTCCTCTGCAGCCCCAAACGTCCCCCTGGGGTTCTGCCTCTCCAGCCCGCGAGTCAACGATCTGCTCCTTTAAAGCATCACCAGAATCCACCGCTGAGGCTCCGTCCCCTGAGCACAGAGGGACACGGGGACACCTGGCAGCAGCCCCGGCAGTGCCCTGGCTGTGGCAGTGCCATCCTCAGCTGGAAGGCAGAGAGAGGCAGAGAAACTCTGAAGTGAGCAATTCTGGCCCATCCCGTGCGTGAGGATGCTTCTGCTTAATTTGATCAGCTGGGGCTGGCTCTTCCCCTCAACTACAGGGGTTTCTCTCTAATAAAAACCTTATACCCGAGCTCTATTAACCACGGAGGCTTTCAGCATCCAAATAAAGATGTTTTAAATTTCTGGTGCTCTTACCATCACTGATCTCCAGCAGCAGGCTCCAGATCTACAGCACTGTGTGTGATTTCAAAGGGGCTGATTCACCACCAAGTTTCATTTTACCCATAAAGGCAACAAAAGGCTTCAGCCCAATGCATGGAAAACAAATGCTTATTCACAGACCCTCACTCACACTGGCTCCCACGTCCACGGCAGATACAACCACCCACCTCGCACAGAGAAACGTGGGGAAAGGTTTCAAATTAATTCTTCTGCAGGTGTGAACACCTATGCAGACCTGGAGGGAAATGGTGCAGCAAGAAATTCAGCCTGGATGTCTTTATATGGGAAAGAAGAAAGAAAACCAGCCTTGTCAAACAGACTTTGAGTTACTTCCTGATAAGATTTATGGGTTTGGTGGAGAAAGATAACTGCTTTAGCATAAGAGACTTAGATTTTTGCACGCCTTACTATTGCACAAGATGTTGAGTCAAAAAAATAAATTTAAAAAAAAAAACAGCCCTAAAACAGAAATCAATGTAAACACATACTAAGTGGATTAAAAAACAGCTATCTGATAAATTTTGAAAACCAACTGTAATGAGAGAATCCTCATTTCTTCCAAGAGAAAGCAGTCCCTGAAAGGATTCAATATCTATCACTGATTTACAAGCAGCCAGAAAATCATTCCCAGTCATGTTTGGAGAGAACATAAAATTAAAAATTAGTTGCACATAATTAAAGAGGACAGGTCACTAATACAATGCCATCTGGATCGATGGGTGTGCTGGATTCATTTAAACAAGATGCATTTTTAAGCAGCCAAACTGTGCAAGCAGGAAATAACCAAAGCCCAAAGCAAGAAGCAGCAGAAGGACATTAACCTGGGAAAAGGGCTGGAAGACACTTGTTTGGAGACCAAAGGGAATCCTGCTGGCCCTGAGAGGCCATGGAGCAGGCCAGGGGCGTTCCCTGAGGATGACGAGGCTGTTCACTGCGCCGACACCACCAGGGACGTCTTTATTTCGTGCCGTTTCCCTTTTGTGTGCAACAAACTCGGCCAGGGTGGGAAAGGAAGAGGCACACCACCCATCCAACTCCTCACACCCCACAGCAGGGATGTGACAGGTGCCCATCCCTCCTCGCAGGCCGTGGCAGGGCCTGGGTGATGAGGAGCCTTCGCAGCCTGGGCAGGGGGACAGAGCACTGTCTGGGCTCGCTGCTGCTGCTGCTCAGGCTCTGAAGGCAGCCCCGTTCTCCTCCGTCCTGCCTGGCCTGGATGACTGCAGCCCACGAGCCTGTTTATTATTTTTGCTGAATTAGTCAGATGGGTCCCTGTCAAAAGCAAAGCTCATTCTCCAGCAAATCTGATCACATCTAACAAAAATCTGCATAGCTGGGACCCAGAGATCCTGATTAACAGCTGCAAAACCCAAGGAAAGAAACGAGGAATGAGGTAGCAATTATTTTCTTCCCACTTTATGTCTTATAAACCCCTTTTCCTCCTTGGCTGCCCAATTTATTTTTGATGACTGCCCTCGATGGCAGCTCCAGAAATCAAACACTTAACCTCTGCAAGTTACTTCCCTTAATGAATACACAGCAGTTTGCTATTCATTACAGCCAGAAGGAAAAGCCAAATCTGTTTGTGCTGCATTAGCCAGCACGGCTGTTAAACCCAGCATGGACAGTAGCCATGGCGACCTCCTCGGCAAGGAACACTGGACTTTTCCAAAGGCTATTGTCAGTGCTAAAAACATCAAACAGAAGCAACTTTTTATTATTATTGTTAGTTTTATTTATTGCTAGTTTGGAAGAAAATCCACCATCTGTGAAAGATGGCAGCCTGGCAGCCCTAAAGGAGGAGCTTACCCACAGACTGAGGAAAAAATACTCGAGGTGTTGAGAGTTCATTGTAGGGTACCTGAGCTCTGACCTGGAAATAGCCACCTTTATAATGACACAGCAATGGATCTCCTGGCACACCAAAACCCCTGGCACTCTGGTTGATGCTCCACTACTTATCTCAGCACACAAAAACCTGCCCAGGTCCAGCAGGACAAAGCCTTCATGAAGCTGACACGGTGATGTTTCTCTATCTCTAAAGAGGACAAGGACAAGGCAAAGGACCAGAGCTTCTATGGCAAGGGGGCTCCAGAGGCTCAAGTAAACCTCCCTCAGTCACTGTAACTACTCAAAGCTCCGAGAAACACCAACCAAAATGTCTAAAACATCCTGTTAGCTGTCTCCCAAACGCCAGCTAGTATTGGCAATTGCGATGTGAGCTGATGAAGTAACTTCTCTTAATTTCTTGAGCTGGAAAATCTAAGACAGATCATATAACCTGCCCAGAGCCACACAAGAAGATTTTGTGAGAACCAGACACTCATCTCTTGAATTTCAGTCCTGTGTTTTATTCACAGAATCACTCCTTTGTTTTGGAGAGGATGTCTGAGTGCCAAGGGTCATCCCCAGACTCTTCTGGATAGTCAAAACATCAGAAGGCAGATAGACACAACCTGGCCAGTGAAAGGAACAATGTTAAGGGCTCTCCAAACCACTTACTACCACTGCAATTATGATTAAAGGAAAACAGGGTCACTTGATTGCTTTTCAAAGCTAAGAAGGTTATTCCAGGATGGAGGGATGCAGGTGGGGAGCTCCCACTATCCAGAGAGTGTTCCCACACCCTGAGACACGTGTGACTGCAACAAATAACCAGGGACTGCTCCCTGGGCTCTGTTGGGGGTGTTGTCCCAGGAAACGCTGCAGTTCCCAGCAGAGTTCCCGTGAGCAGGGGACACAGGGGGACACTGATCCACTGCGAGCAGGAACACAAACCCAACAGCAAACCCTCCCTCAGAAAGCTGCCACGGCTTCCTGCTCCTGCCAAAGGGGATTTGGCAAAAACACACAAACACCCCAGACCCAAAAGCCTCTTCTGACCCCTCTTTGCCAACCACCCAGAGCCCTTGCAAAAATGAAAAGCAGCTGGTCCACCCCTGGGTCAGAGTGCCCACGTGAGGGACGCTGAGCAGGCTCAGACCTTGGGTCCACAGAAGGGTTAGCAAGATGTGTAAAAGCAGGAAAAGCCTAAGTGCAACATCTCCAGGATAATCCCCATCCTCCCCTGAGCCGCTGAGGGGCTTCACAGGAGAGAGGTGGAAATTTCTTACATGAATTTATCCAGTTGCTGCTTTTTTACTATTCTATAAACATAAAACATAAGACCAGGCTCTCACACCAGCCAGGGTGGAAGGCACTTGGAGCATTCCCACCAAACCCATCCCAAATGCTGATGTGTCACACATCACACACAAAAACCAGAGGAGCTACTGGGAGGCAGCTCAGAGAGAGCACAGAACCAGAGTCACAGAATCACTAAAGCTGGGAAAGACCTCCAAGATCATCGAGTCCAACCTTCAACCAAACACCACCAATCCCACTAAACCCTATCCCAAAGCGGATCACGGAGCAGAGCCAGCAAAACGCCCTTCTGAGCACACAAACGACACACAAATCCTGCCCAACACCCGAGCCCAGGCCCCTGGCTGGGGGCATCGTTAGGACAATTAACTGATTTTCCAGCAGCAGCACGATGAGGAGGCCCCTTGAGCGGCTGTGGGGTGAGCAGCACACCAGGCAGTGCCGCTGCAGGGCTGATGTGCATCGCCTCACCCCAGAACCAGGTGCAGCCTCATCTTCTCCCTGCCTTTCCCACTCCTCCCAAGCCACACACAGCTCTGCCCCCTCCACGCACAGCTGGGGGATTTCTGCGTTTCGGGGTGTGCCCTGTAAGAGGGGTGTGTGTTCTGAAACACAAACCCAAAACCTTGTGGCGCCTTTGACTGTTCCCAAATCCTCAGGACGTGTGGGAAGGTAAAGCCACGCTTCTGAACCAAATGTTCAGCTCCCAGACACTGTTCCCAGCTGGCTGGGAGCCACCAGCACAGGCCAAGGCGTGGAGCAGCCTCAGCCCTGGAGCGTGCTGTTAAGTACCACAACTTACAGTAGGCTCCAAAACCCAAAAGTTAGGATTTCTTCATTTCTTTTTGAGTCTTAAATTACCAACACAAACTTAACGACATGAAACTTTCTGCCCTTTATTTATTTACTATTATTTTTTGTGATAGCACTGCACTGAGCAAAATGTTTGCTGAACATCTCCTGGCCTGATTGTGTGAGAGAAGAGCTGAACAGGCCAAGAGGAGAGCAGGGCTGAACCCATTATCCAGCATTTGGGCACTTCAGAAACAGTGCCAAAGAGGACACTGGACATTTATTATTTTAAAGTAGCTGGCGGTACAATTTCCAAAATCTATTTCAAAATCTATTTCTCCCAGAAATATTTCTATGATTTAATAAAATTAAAAGGAAAACTGGGTATAAGTTTAAGTTTGCTTTCACATTGCAGCCTCCAAAATTTTACTGTGCTGCAGTGTGGAGAAGAACCAGAAAATTAAAAGTAGAAGTGATCTCACCCTGGTTTTATTTGCGAAAGAGACACAAGTGAGAAGTTTATAGGAGGGATGTGTTGCATCATTTGGTTTTAGGAGCCTCTGTCTCTGCCAGCAAGGTAAGGAAGGAGTCCAGAGCGCTTTAGTGTTGGCGTTTCCCCAAATAAATCTGCATCTCTGCTTTTAAAGGGTCAGTGGTGGCCAGCCACGAGTGCCCCGTGCCCCACGTTCCCAGCTGCTTCCTGCAGCCCAGGGAGGGCTCGGAGTGCCCGGGAAGGGCCCAGGGTCCGGCAGCTCAGGGCACCCAGCGCTGCCCGGGCTCGGCCCCGCGGGGTTTGGGGGCCACCGGTGTTGAAATGCAGGGCCCTGGTGCCAGCAGGGCCGAGCCTTTCACAACAGCAGGGAGCTTTATGAAACTTCTTCTCTCCAGAATTTGTGTCCGCTCAGTATCTATTACAAAATGTTTCTGTATCTAAAGGGAAGCCCCTTTAGGGGCAGAGACGGTGGGAAATGCTATGGAGGCCAAGCACGTGTGATTCCTTGGCTGTTCACCATGGACTCCCAGACTGGATTGGGTTGGGAGGGACCTTAAATCCCATCCAGGACCACCCCTGCCATGGGCAGGGACACCTTCCACTGTCCCAGGCTGCTCCAAGCCCCAATGTCCAGCCTGGCCTTGGGCACTGCAAGGGATCCAGGGGCAACCACAGCTGCTCTGGGCACCCTGTGCCAGGGCCTCCCCACCCTCCCAGGGAACAATTCCTTCCCAATATCCCATCTATCCCTGCCCTCTGGCAGTGGAAGCCATTCCCTGTGTCCTGTCCCTCCAGGCCTTGTCCCCAGTCCCTCTGCAGCTCTCCTGGAGCCCCTTTAGGCCCTGGAAGGGGCTCTGAGCTCTCCCTGGAGCCTTCTCCTCTCCAGGTGAACATTCCCAGCTCTCCCAGCCTGGCTCCAGAGGGGCTCCAGCCCCTGGAGCAGCTCCGTGGCCTCCTCTGGACTCTCTCCAACAGCTCCAGGTCTTGTGCTGAGAACCCCAGAGCTGGAGGCAGAATCATTCTACGGTTCTATGAAAAAATCCCACAGCAAGAAGCATTTAAACCCTCACGGGTAGGCACCTGTGCTAATCCACATCGGATAAACACCTTTTCCAAACCCAGAACTCTCTCCATCAGGTCCTGAGCACAATCAGATCCACATTCATTGGCAGTATCTCGTGGGGAACTCAGATTTACTGCTCCTTGTACACCCCGAAGTCCTGTGGACCTTCCTGCATGTCCCAGCAGCACCAGACCTGCAGCAGGGACTCGGAGCAGCCAGGGAAACACAGGGGATGACAAATAATCAATTCTTCCTGGAGCAGGAGGGGAATCATTTGTTTCACAGTTGCTTTGTACCTGAAAAGAAGTCTTGGCACCGCATCTTAACTGCACCTTGACTGCTCCTACGAGGCACTGAAGGTGCTCTGGGGGATCGTGCAGCCTTAATATAAATATAGTAAGAAAATAAATGAGGAGCTGCTCCTGCGAGCTGCAGTAACATCTCATGCAGTCCATTACAGACTGCTAAATTCAGGGAAAATCTTGAATTTTCATCAGAGACAACCAAAAGGTCAGTCTTTCTTATGGGATTTCAGCCATTTGAGTGCCCTTTTGAGCTACAATCTTGAAATTAGGAATAATTCATTCATTACAGACTGCTGATTACATGAGGGGGGGGAGGAAACAGAAATTTGACATTTCTTTCCAGTTCACCAAAAGGTCAGTCTACTGATTTACAAAATTTATATTAATTTTAACTCTGAGTCTGTCACATTGGGCACGAAGCATCCAATTTGGAGAAATTAAGGTCATTTAAGGTCTCCAGTTGCATTTAGCATTTAGAATGCAAAAAGTTATCAAAGGCAAAGGCAAAGCTGAGGGAGATGACGGCCAAAGTCACCCAAATTTGGAACAGCTGCCCATTTTAATACACTAAAATGCATTTCAGTTTAGAAAGAACCTAGATTTTAAGTCTCTTCTTGCCACATATTGCCAAACACCAACTGCTATTGCTTCACGAGACAGAAACAACCCAAAATTTGGAGTGGAACCACCTCTCATGGCAAATCCATCTGTCCTCAGGTCACACCGGACTCGTCTGGGCTCACACCATCACCAGGCACTAAGGCCAGCAGGTCCCCTTGCCACCACCAGCCAGCTCACATCCTGGAAATCCTCCACCCAGAGCTTAAAAACACCGAGGGAGGAGGAGGAGGAGAAGGAGGAGGAGGAGGAGGATGAGGAGGAGGAGGCAGCAGCATGGAAGCCATCTCCTGGAGCAGCTGGAGCAGAGGAAGCAATGCTTCAGGACTGACTCAGAGGTCCTGGGGAGGAGGGTGGGAGGTGTCTGCCATGCATTTGGACAATCCTGCCAAGCTGCAGAGCGGGATCCAGCCCAGGAAGGCGCTGCTGGGGCTCCCCAGCCCTCGGGACAGCCCCGGCACAAAGCTCAGCCACCCAGCCCTGCCACGGCAGAACCAAGGTCAGGAGGTTCTCCAAAACCCCAAACCCTGTGAGCTCCTTGCTGAGCTTCAGGAGCGCTGTTATTTGTGAATAAGTCACTGGGGACAGTCACAGCACTGCAGAGCCCACCCTGTGCAATGGCAGGGCCCTACGGAAGGCTTGGAGCTCCCTCCCTGCCTCCCAGGGAAGTTCTGCTCAGCAGCTCTGCATCCCAGGGCATGGAAAAGCATCCCAATGTTTGTGAGGAGCAGCAAGGAGACAGAGCAATGCCAATGCCTGTGTGCCTGCTGTGAGCACCACCCTGGCCAGGGAACGGCTCCCAGGTCGGGGTAAAAACTCCGGCCAAGGCCAAGCCCTGAGCTGCTCTGAACCAGCCCCGTTCCCACCAGCCTGCACTGCTGCCCTCCATTCTTCTTTTTAATGGAAACTTCACCCTTTTTTTTGAATTTTTTATAAGGACACACTGATAAAAAGTTGAGAGGAGGTCTGTTGAGGCAGGAGGGTGCTCCGGGAAGCAGGACCTGCGTGCGTCAGGCTCTGCTGCTTCACGCTGGCTTTTCATGCAGCAGCCTGACAGGATCTTCTTCTTCAGACATGAACAATTAAGGAAACCATCTTGACACTGGGGTAATTTTGTGCTCCAGCTACAACCCCTGCCCATCAAACCTTTGTCCACTCCACCCATGTTTATGATGTAAGGGGATTTGCAGTTTCGAGCTTCTTAAACACAGAAAGTTGGATTTGACCACTTTCCCTTTGGAAAAAAAGCAGTTCAGTGTTTAGTTCTGTCTTAAAAATTGGCCTTGGTACAAGATTTTAAAATAAATTGCTACTTTCTAAACTATTTGCAAATACTGGTTCCTCTTTGTATTTCATTTCTTCAGGGAAAAAAATCTAAATCCAATCCTCAATCAGACATTTGCCTTTTTTTTTCTCCTTTTTAATTTAGTAACTTGTGAATTCATGCATTGACCCAGCTGAACAAAGGGCAAAGACTGTTAAATTCCAGAGCCCAGGAGATATTCGGTTACTCATTCAAGGCCTTCTACAGAGTTTAAAAATAAATAAAAATGAGCCTTAGCGAGGAGGAGTGGCAGATTTGGAAACGACACTTTCAAATTAACAACCGAAAAGGGGAGAAAGGTAAACTGGGAAGAGATTAGCTGCTTGCTGTGCTGTGAGGGAAAGATGGAGAGTGGGTTGGAACTCATTAGCCCAATTACATAATAGATTGTTTTGGCCAAATTCAAAGGCAATAAAAGCAGCAAGAGAAATGAACATTAGGTACCAGCAAAGATGGAGGAGGTGGGGGAAAGAACAAGAAAAGGCTTTTTATGATTTTATTCGTGAAGCTTCTTTCAAAGGTTCCATTTCAGCAGGGAAGCACCAAGCAGAGGCAGGGATTTGGTAAATAACCAAAATAAGGCTGGGGGTGCCCAACGCCAACGCCGCGGTGCCGGGGAGGGAGTGCTGGAACACCAGCCAAGGGAGAAAACAGAACTCGAAATCTCCCCACCTTCCTTTCCTCCTGCCCCTGAAAAATCACATTTCATTGAATTCAAAAGCATTCTGAAATTTTACTAGTTTAGGAAAGATTGAATAAGCATGTAATTAAATTAATTACAGAATCACTGCTCTGCATCCTACTGCAGGAATAGCAGTGAATCAACCAAATGGATTCAAAATCACTTCCTAAATGCTTTCCAGTCAAATAAAACTTCAAGTGCAGCTTCAAACCACTCACGGCACAGTCCACAAAAGCCCAAGCTCTCCATCGGTTTCCTTCAGCCACACGGGGACACGCTCCTAAGGAGCACGACCCGAGCTGGAGGATTTCCCTTCCCAAATAAACAGCAGCTGGACAAAGGGAGCTGGATGCCTCCTGTCCTGCCTGCATCCCCTGCCTGCATGCATCTCCTGCCTGCATCCCCTCCCTGCCTGCATCCCCTTGCCTGCATCCCCTGCCCCACTGGGCCCTGTTCAGCTGCTGTCCAGGTCAGTTCCCATGGACAGCCCCCACACCCTGCACAGGATCACAGAATCATTAGGTTGGCAAAGATCTCCAAGACCAAGTCCAACCTTTGATTGATCTCCACCTTGTCAACCAGACCAGCTTTTTTTTCCAGCTTCTCATTTATCACCCCTGAGCACCAGGAGATGGGAAGAATCCCTCTGCGTGCTAAAGGACACACTACAAAGTGCATGCACTGAGGATGGGAGCCAGTTTGCATTCCTTACCCTAGGAGACAGTGCCCCAAAACCCCCTCAAGTGGTGCCAAAGATGGGAAAAACCACGCAGGGAACACCTGTGGAGTGCATCCATGGAACAGGTGCTCAGGCAGCAGGACACCAACACCACCTCCTGCTTGCCCAGACAGAAACACTTCTTAAAAAATCCAAATAAGAACTCCAGGACCCACGCTGTTTTCAACAAGCTGATGGTCTTTTTGTCCACAGAATATCTCACCAGGTCCCCCCAGGCCTGATGTGATCACACAGGATCCTCATCTTCAAGGAGAATGACCAGCTATGAAAGCCACTCAAGCTTGTTGGTGTATGCAGGGTTGAGCAGGAGCAGATACAGGCAGGGGGTTTCTCCAGACTCTTGGCACTGCAGGAGGACCTCTATACAATAAACACAATTTTTGTCCCCCCCAAAAATGCTTCAGCTGATGAAGCACCTGCAGCATGTGCAGCCACCCGTGCTGCCTGATCAAGATCTGGTCATGGCCAGCCCAGAAGCCTCCAAGAGCTCAGTGATGGGACAGGCTCCAACTCCTCACCCGAGCTTCCCTGAGCCCAGACACAGCTGCAGGAGCAGCAGCACCCCCAGCACCAGCCTGGACACGCAGAGAGTTGGTGCTGTCCCCGCTGGCAGTGACACGGGGCACCCAGTGGGCACCGAGCAGCTCCCAGCCCTGACACTGCGCACGGACACCTCAGCCCCCCAAGGGCTTTTCTCATTACTGCACTAAAAGGTGTGAAACGCTTCCTTCCCACACACACTTGGCCATCTTCGGGGGCTGGGAGCCAAACCTCTCCTCGGCAGAACTAAAGCAGCTCCAAACCGCCCCGGGAAGGGATGGTCTGGGGCTCTTTGGGGCTTATGCCCGTCCCTCCTCTGCCCCCTCACACCCACACACACCAACCACATCTGCCCATGAAAACATCAGCAGAGATCTTCGCAGCACAGCCGAGTTTCAGAGCGAATTGGATAAACTGAGCCATAAAACACTGCCAAGACCAGCTGGGACTGAACAAAACCTCCCAGAGAAAGCAAAGATGGAACAGGTGAGGATACCCTGTGCTGCCCATGCTCTGAGGAGGGGCTGGGAGGTGTAAACCCCTCCCGGGGACCCTCTCACAGCTCTGCAGGTGCAGATGTGCAGCACCAAGGACCATCAGTGGCACAATGGGCAGAAACCACTAAAATCAAGCAAACCGCTCAAATCAGAGTAGAATTATAAAAAAGATCCAACACATCCATGCTTTGTGTTACGAAGGGGTCAAACACAAATATTTTCATATAGCATGTCCTAAACCAGAATTCTCCACTTGGCTCCATCCTAAGAGGAAGGTCCACCTGCTTCTTGGAAAGCAAGGACTCCAGTGGCTCCTGCATGGCTCCAGCTGCAAGGCAGAAGCTCCCAGGCATAAACCACAGTTATTGAGATAAAAGTTCAGGGGAGGCCTGGCAGCAGCTGGAAGGGTGAGTGCACTGCTCGGGGGTGTTTCTGTCCCAGGGCTCAGAGCCATGACGGGAGCTGCCGTGGGGTCTGGTCCCAGCCCAGGGGAGGTAGGGCATGGCAGGGGGGCCTGGCGCTGCTCCAGGCCTCAAAACCCAGCTCCTGCTCCTGTCCACAGCTCTGGCAACCCTGGGAATGGTTTATTCTTCAACTACTCGTAACCAGGCTGGACACTGTGACTCAATGGAGCTCAGCTCCCCCACAGCTGACCTCAGCCAGCAGGGCTGGGGAGCTGATGCTACACGAGCCACAGAGCCACTGCTATCAAGCTGTGCCAGAAAGTGGGGTCAGACCCTGATGCGACCACAGAGGGATGACAGCTCCAGATTTGGTGCTGAGTTTGAATCAGGCCGTGCCTTAAAGCACATGGGGGAACAGAGCTGAGCCCCGAACGGAGCTGACTCTGTAGCAACATCTCCACCCAGGTCACAGCAGCCCCACGAGCTGCCCTACTGCAGGTTCCACCACGTCCACTCGAGCTGCTGACCACGCTGCAGAGAAAGCTGCTGAAGGAAACTTCTCCCTTCACATCCACACCATTGCTGAACTGCAGTCATCTGGTTTTAATGCCACAGTCCTCATCCCCTTACACCACAACAGAGGTGAGCCCCTGAGTGGTCTGATGGTACCGTGTGCTGCCTTCTCCTCACACCCATCCTGCTCCTCTTTCTGTTTCCTGCTCCCCACTCTCTGCTCCCCTCCACAGGCCAAATTACTCACCAACCTGGCACCAAGCCCTGCTTTTTTTTCTTTTTTTTTAAGCGCTTTTCCAAGGTTAGGGACATAAATCAACCCCCAGAAGGCTCCAGCAAACACTAGCCCGTGAGATCGGCAGCAGATGACCACAGACAGAAGGCAGAGGACCAGCACTTTGGTCTTCTGGCAACAGCATGCTCTTGGCCGGGCTCCCTTTCCCATCTTTCAGGCTCTGCTTGCCACCCACTCCTCCCTTCCCCAGGATGACTCGCAGTGTCGTTAACATCCAACAAACGAGGGCTGAGGGAGTTCACACCTCCAGTTATTCGGCAACGCCGCCGGCAAACTCGAGACTGTAACGTGCTGCTCTGCCTCCAGACTGCGCTCGGAAAATCCTCCTCATAAAAAGCTCACAGCTATTTTTAAAGGAAATCCTGGATGCCTCTGAAGGCGAAGGCAGCAGGCAGCCACAAAGGTGCGCCGAGCCAAGGAGTCCCTGGGCTGGCTCTGGTAGTCTGACACCACATCTGCGGCGCTCCGGCGGCCAAGCGGGGAACGGGGCCGCAGCGCCGGCCAAAGCCACGGTGCTGCCGCTGGCTGCCAAAAGACACAAGAGCGTGGCCAGGAGCATGGCAGGAGGATCTCGGGGGATGCAGCAGCTGCTGGTGGTGGTCAGCACTCCCTGCCGGGCACGGCACGGCGCTGGCGGCTCTCACGGCCCCGCGCACGCCGCGTCCAGCGGCGCACCCGGGCGTGGGCGCGGGCCTTGCGCTCGCTCTCGTCACAGCTGATGCAACCAGGTCAGCCAGCCAAAGCTCGCTGGAGTGAGAGTTTTACTGAAAATTGCATTACTCAGCCTATAAAGGCCCCAAACGAGCCTTTCAAGGAAGAACCAGTGAAGAAAAAGGATTAATTTCTTGAAGTTCAAAGGACAGAATTTATTTTTGGAAAAAAAAACGTTTCACTACAAATCCTGCAAGTGAGAGAGAGCAAAACCAGCAACACCACAAACTAAATCTGAAGGACAGGACTGTTGGAAAATCTCTCCCCAAGAAAACACAGGAGTGACAGAACAATTCATGGAGGGCACCTTAGGGAACATCTTGGTCTCATACACCACTACTCCTACAGGCAGCAGGTCTGCACAACTACCCCTCTGCCAGGACCAGAGCTCCAGAGACACATCTTGCCAGAGCAAGGACTCCTGAGTGCAATGAGTCCCAACAGTGTCCTGCATCCCATTCCCACCTGCCAAGATCCCAAAGGCTCATTAAGAGACCCCTTTCAGCCACCCCTTTCCTTCCCCCTTCACTGACATTCGGGCTGATGCCACCCAACCACAGTGTGTGGGGAGAGAGAAGCTTATCTGGGAGCAGCTCCAGCACAGGAGTGGCTCGGTGCAGTAACATCTCATCAGCAAATCCTTCCCTCCACCAGATCTCTTGCTTTCATCTCCTCTTTGTCTGGGCTGGTGGCTCCAGGACTCCAGAGCCCTCCTTTTCTCTTCCAGTATAAGATGCAACTTCCTTTGCTGCCAGTTACATCCTGATGGACAAAAGCTTCTCCTCAAGATCTACATTACTTTTGCACAAATATCTCCCACGTATTGGTTTTGGACTTGAATCTAACTTTTCTCCCCTTGAATCAAATTACCATTTTCCTCTGATCATAATTTGGTCGGATGAAATATAAAGTTGGAGGATATCAGATTTGAGGGGAGAGAAAAGCAGAGCACAACCACAGACGTGGTGTGCTTGTCTTGCTTTATTTCCCATTCAGCCCTACAGACACCCTGCTCTCATTAGCACTTAATGCAGGTGAAAATAAAGGGGTTTCATATTAAAACAGCATGGGCACATGGAAAACATCCACCTGGACCTGTTGGAACTTGCCCAATATCACTCCCAAGCCCTTTCTCTATACAAGGAGCTTTTTCATTCCTATGACCATAACTCCTTATCTGGGCTAATAACATTCAATATGAAACCTCTCAAACCCCATTTAAAAACTTAAGTATTCAATAATTAGGACATTTCTCCACTCCACCAGAAATGTAACAGCTTAAAGAAGACCATCATGGAACAGCAAATGTTGGAAAATCTCTCTCCAACAAAACAGAGGAGTGACAGAACAATTCATGGAGGAACAGGCTAACCAGGTCTGCTGGTTCCACCTGAGCCCCACGGTGTGAATCCAGGGGCTGCTGCTCTCCCACCCTACGAGCTCATTTATGCCAAGCAAAGGTCTTGCTACTTCACTGCCTGGGAAGAAAGGAAGGGTTGTGCAGGAACAACCAGGAGGCCCTCTCTGGGATAAGAACACGGCGCGTGGGCTGTGCAGAGAGCGGCACCAGCGCTGGGCACAGCCGGACAGCGCGCTCGAGCCGACGGGGCTGGCAGCCCCCAGCCGAGCACACAGACAGGGCCGTGGGTCTGAAACGCTCCGTGCGACTGCTGCGATGCTCCAAGGGACAGGCCCTAATCCAGGAACAATGGATGTGGTCACATTCCCGCCCCGGCGAGGTGCAGCCCCCGGTGAGGATGCGAGGCCGGGCACGCGGCGCTCGCCGGCGCGGAAAGGCGCTCCGCGGGCGAGGCACTGCCCGTGCAACCGCAGCTCCCCGGGAGCAGCCCCAGCCACACGCCGCAGCCGCGGCATCGCTGCTGCTGCGCTCCCCAGCCTGCTGCAGCCCGCACCACGGTGGTGGCGGGGTGAAGAGCAGAGATTCAAACTCCAGACGCGTCTGTGACCAGACAGCGATGAGGCGCGCTGGTGGAACCGAGAGGAAGCGTCCGCTGCTGGGAAAACCTCCCTGCCCCAGGCTGCGACAACTGAGCTGGCGTGGGAACGCGCGGAATCCATCCTTACAACCACAAAAACCAGAGCAAAGCAAGATCTCCTGGCACTGCTGATCCTACTCCCCAAACCAGGGCAAGCAGGCAGAGAGGAGCCCATCTGCCCCTACATCAGCCACCAGAAGAATCCCCAGTTTTCCCAGCCTGTTAAAGTCAACCCATTTTTCTAAGGGAAACGTTAACCACAGTGGGATATCAAGATACAAGACTGCTTTTAATTACACATACAAAGGAGTCCGTAACACTCCAGCTCTCTGCAAGGGCAGCTTGCTGAGAAAAGCAACTCTGATCAAAGCAGGAAAATCTAAATCGGGTGAGCTTAGCAAGAAACTGCATAAATTGTCCCCAGGTTTTTATGCACAAGACTCATGAACTTCCAGCCAGAATGTGTTTCAGTTGTGGCATTATCTTTCCTTCTGATTTAGTGCCTGCTGAACTTAGAGAGGGAGGGATTTGTCCCTCTGTGTTCAGCACTCGTGAGGCCACACCTCGAGTCCTGTGTCCAGTTCTGGGCTCCTCAAGAAGGACATTGAGGGGCTGAAGCACGTCCAGGGCAGGGAACGGAGCTGGGGAAGGAGCTGGAGCCCCAGGAGAGGCTGAGGGAGCTGGGAAAGGGGCTCAGCCTGGAGAAAAGGAGGCTCAGGGGGGCCCTTGTGGCTCTGCACAACTCCCTGACAGGAGGGGGCAGCCGGGGGGGGGTCGGGCTGTGCTGGCAGGGAACAGGGACAGGAGGAGAGGGAATGGCCTCAGGCTGGGCCAGGGGAGGCTCAGGTTGGGCATCAGGAGGAATTTTTCCATGGAAAGAGTTGTCAAGCATAGGAATGGGCAGCCCAGGGAGCTGGGAGAGTCCCCATCCCTGGAGGTGTTCGAGAAATGACCGGACGTGGCACTCAGTGCTCTGCTCTGGCTGACAAAGTGGTGACTGGTCAAAGGTTGCACTTCATCTGAGAGGTCTTCTCCAACCTGACAGCCATGAAGGTCATCAGAAAAAGCTTCAGGCCTGGCTGTGGCTCAGGCTCACCCCCACACTTCACAGTGAGTGCAGCAACAGGGCATTTTTGTCGTGCAACACGAAGACTTCAAGGTTCCTGGCAAGCTGCACAAACCTTGGTTTAAAACCAGCATCCCCACAACATGAAGGTGCCCAAGCGTCCTGCAGCTCCCTTTGCTGATCACAGAGCTCCCAGCACGGGACACAAGCTGGGTCCTGGGCACGAGGGTGCCAAGCACCCACTGGAGGCACAGCCCCAGGCAGAAGCATCCCACAGCTCATTTACAAACGTGCTGTTCCCAGATCTCCTGCTCCAATCCCTGGCATTGTCTTCAGTGGACAAGTTTCCTCTGCTCGCTTCTGTCTGCTCTGAATATATCTAAAGAACTCTTTGAAGTCAAAATATTCTTAGCAATTAGATCTTCTCCATTTCTTTTTGCCTTCCTAATTATCCTTTTAACTGCCTTCTGCTTATTTTAATAGATCTTCCTATCCTCCTCCTTACCAGACTGTTTATACTTTTTAAAAGCCTACTGCTTACTGCTCCTAATACTGTTTACATCTTCACTCAGCCACCTCAGCTCAGTTGCTGCTTTTTTTGCCTGATTTCAGAGTCAACCAGGGGAAATTTCCTCTCTGATCTCTGCAGCAGTTTGTAAATACCTCCCATTTTGTCTACAAGAGCTTTTCTACAATAGGTTCCCTTTTCCACAACAGGTTTCCTCTTGGGAGAGGGAACAGAGTCTCCTCTAGGCCACAAGTGCTTCCATAAAAACCCATATTCTTCTATATTGCTCTAAGCACTCTTCTCTCTGCTGCTCAGCCTATTGCTTTTGCATTAGAAATATAAAGCAGATTATTTAACGACTGAGTCCCATGTGTTCCCTAACTACCTTATTCATTATC
This sequence comes from Aleadryas rufinucha, assembly GCA_013397815.1. Taxonomy (NCBI): domain Eukaryota; kingdom Metazoa; phylum Chordata; class Aves; order Passeriformes; genus Aleadryas; species Aleadryas rufinucha. The sequence continues at coordinate 39,224 of VZTH01000308.1, forward strand.
ATTTCCTGCCTCAAAAAGTAAACAAATATCCTTTTGTGCTCAGTGTTACAGGAGATTACCTATGAATTTCTTTAGTTATAGCTCTGCTAAGGGGGGGGAAAAGCCACCTGGAAGCACTTTGGTTTCATGCAAGGGCTTACACCAGGGCGAGGGTGATGGTGTGGAGGGTTTGGAGCATCCCGTAGGGTTTGGAAGCGAGAATAATTTAGGGTCCATTTGGTGGGAGCTAGAGAGTAAATTAAAGGGAAGCTGACTCAATATTTCCTCTGTTCCTTATAATCCTTCCCCAACCATCTGCTCTGAGACACTGGGAAACAGGACACCAAAGCAGAGAGAGAAAGTGGGATCTTTTGTGGAGCCACAGAATGGCCATTCTTTACACCATAACACAGCCCTGCCCCGGCTCTCTGCTCGAAAACCCCGAGACACTTACTGCACAGACACCGAGAGCCAGCAGCAGCAGCCAGCATGCTGCACCCACAGCTCCCCTTGGCAGTTTGCTCTAGCAGCCAATCTGCTCTGCTGATCAAAATTTCCACCTCCTACTCTTAAAAATATTTTTGCGTCTTCATTTTGTCATCTCAGTGTTTGCATCCAGCTTCCAGGTATTGTTTCTTGCTACGCACTTTGCTAAAACCAAGGGCTCTGCTACCTGCTTTTTTAATTTTCTGCTTTTTAAGCCCATGGAGAAGAACTGGCTCCCTGAAGATAAAAATCAACAAGTGAGATGTGTTTTTTTGGCAGAGAGTTTCTCAAAATACGGCACACGTCCCCAAATGTTTGCGAACAAACACTAGTGAGGAGTATTTCCTTTACTCCTCCAATTGCTTCACTCCACTCACATGTTCTGTGTCGGTTCTCCAACTTTCCAGCATCTCTTAAGGAGATGAGGGAACTGAAAATGGGGACAATGCATTAAAGCACAAGCAACAGAAGAGCTGTTCTCACACAACCGTGGTTTGCATCCCCACTCCCACAGACCCAGTGCCACTGCTCACCCTGCAGCATTTGGCCCTTTCCCACCCCAAAGCCTGGTTGGGCATTTCTGCTCCTGTCTGGTCTCCCCATCCCAAAAGCAGACGCAGCCCCATCCCTCCAGATGCACAATCCCATGTTCTGTACCACAGCTCACCCGACGGGGACTTTTCCATAACCCAAATCCCCGTGGGCAGCTGCAGCCCCTCCTTCCCTCCCCACACCACTGCCAATGCCTGTGGCCATGGCAGCCTGTGGCCATGCCAGCCTGTGGCCATGCCAGCCCCTGTTGGCAGCCTGGGTCACAGCCCGTGCTGCCACGGGGCATTTTGGGGCACGGCACCGCCTCAGACCTTTTGCCAGCTCAGGACACGACGCTGCCTCCATCCCTTCTGCTGGAGAACAAATCCAGCCTGACGTTCCCACCAAGCCCTCAGGCTAAGACAGCACAGCAGCACCCACCAAACCCTCTGGAATGTTCTCACTTTACCCAAACCTCGCAGGAGGAAGGAAAGGCAGGAGCCCCAGGGGCAGAGCCGGCAGCAGTGCCCAGGGAACAGCACCCCAAGGAGCACCCCAAGGAGCACCCCAAGGAGCAGCAGCGTCTGGCTGAGGCTGGCCCTGGCAGCTCCTGTGCACAGGGGCTGAGAGTGGATCATTCCTCCTCCTTACAAATAGGGAACAGCAATATTTATTAAACATGTCTAGTTTTTCTGCTTTATTATGCATTTTACCTCTCCTCAGCTGTGATAAGTCTACACAAACCATTATTAGAATTTCTTTTGTTCCTAATACAAATACTTTCTTACTGTTCCTTGCACTGACAGTCGCAGATTTTTTTTTCCCCTTGTGTTTTTAACTTCCTTTATCCATTTTCTGCACTTGATAACTTCTAACTCAAGGATAACTGTCATCTCTTCCTCTTAATATTCCTTTCTTTCCTTTTATTCTGTTTTAATTCTCACCAGCATGGCGCTGCCCTGCTCACAGGAGCTCAGCCTGCAAGGCAGGGAGGGGAGGCAGGACAGGGGCTCAGGGCCCTGCCCTACACCAGCTGAACCCTACATGGAGACCAATTTCAAGCCCAGACTATGGCTCTCACTTCATGGCAGAGACCACACTTCGCTGAAAAGTGCCTGCAAATGACACAGAGGACAACAGAGCCTGAAAAAGTGAAACTCTGGACATTTTTGTGAAATCCCACCAGGCCCCACCCGTATCCAGGCTGCAAGGTGGGAGCTGAGGAGGGCTTGAGCCAAAGGGAGCCCCTCTGAGAAAGCCAGACACCATCAAAACCAAAGTGAAAACAGATGCCAGCATGTAAAAACCTATTTAAACTAAAGCCTGAGAAAATCAAAGTTACAGGAACATCCAGTGTAAGTGAAGCATTTTCCATTGATGAGGTCATAAATGTACTGTATCCCTGAAAAGCTGCATAAAATTTCAGGTAGGAAACAGAAGACTCAAAGCACTGCAATCCACATCCAAATTACACAGGAAGGATGGAGCTGTGCTGACAGAGAAGCAAAGTGCAGCCCAATACATGAAACAAGATTACTGTGCCAGGAGGCAGCAGAGAACCCTGGTGGGCTGGAAGCCCATCCCAGAGGGGCAGAGCACAGAGAGGTGTTCTCACAATGCCAGAGAACACCAGAGAGGCTGCAGGTCTCTGCCAAGGCAGGAGACACAGTTTCAGTCCCGGGAGAATTGAGATAATCCCCCAGAGACGCGCAGATGTGAGAGCCAGCTGGGTGCAGAAATGGCGCTCATGGTCCCACGCAGGACTCCTGTCCCCACACTGTCTCCTCAGACACGGCACACCAGGGAATCCCAGACTGGATTGGGTTGGGAGGGACCTTAAATCCCATCCAGGGCCACCCCTGACATGGCAGGGACACCTTCCGCTGTCCCAGGCTGCTCCAAGCCCCAATGTCCAGCCTGGCCTTGGACACTGCCAGGGATCCAGGGGCAGCCCCAGCTGCTCTGGGCACCCTGTGCCAGGGCCTCCCCACCCTCCCTGGGAACAATTCCTTCCCAATATCCCATCCATCCCTGCCCTCTGGCACTGGGAAGCCATTCCCTGGGTCCTGTCCCTCCAGCCCTTGTAAACAGCCTCTCCCCATGATTCTTGCAGCCTCCCTGGAAGGCCACCATGAGGTCACCCCAAAGCCTTGTCCTTTCCAGGCTGAACAATCCCAATTCTCTCAGCTCTTCCTCACAGGAGGAACCATTCTATGATTCTATAAATTTGTTAGGAGTGTTAATGGAGCAGCTAAAAGGCCTTGCAGGTGAGGTGGAAAACTTAGAAGGTGATTATCACCTACCAAAGGGGGTTTGTTAAACAAATAATCACAGTTTAACAGCAGAGTGAAGAAGGCCATTAGAAATAAAAAAGACAGCCTCAGAAAGAAATCCAAATTAGGAGAATATAAACTCAAGGAAGCTACTCTTTAAGTCATAAAAAAACCAATCCAGAAAAAGATTTTGAGAAACAGGTCACTGAAGGAAAAAAAATTAATAATCAAACACACAAGCACCAGGAATATTCCAGATTCTGGTATAAATCAAGCACTTAAGAAAGCTAAAACCACAGGATAAAAATTCAACTTCTTTGCGCCAGTGCTCATTTGTGACAGGGCTCTGCACTTCCCCTCCTGGACTCTTCCTTCATGAGGAATGAGCTGAGCATCCGCCTCAAACTGTGGGGTCGCCAGGAAAAGCTGCAGACCTCAAAATTAACAGCAAAAAAATAAAAATCTCCAGGGCCAAACAGCATCCACCCAAAAGTCTGAAAGGCATCAGCTATTAAAACCCCAAAATCACTGCTATCCACCTATGAACCGGCCAGCACCGAATGGGACCCCGCTGTTAGAAAAGAGCTCCAAGGAACTGCAGAACTTCATTTTTGCGTCAGAAAAATTACTAGAAACTAATTTTAAAAAAACCAAAACCCAGAACAATTAAAAGTCAGCGTTCCCACGGATTCAAAAGGAACACCAGGAGTCGCTGGGGTCTCTGCAGCCGTAAATACACCAGCTCTGAGCACCTCTGGGTGCAGGAGGCAGCCCAGGTAGAACAGGGCGTGGTGCACCGGGGCTGCCAAAAGCTGCCAGAGGAGTCCGCTCTGCCGAGGCTCTCGGGGCAGGAGCGCTCACAGCGCTTTCACATGCACGGGATGCAGTGAGGAGTCACCTCATTGATTAACCACTGATTAAGAGACGGAAAATAAAGGGCAGGAACAGTTCGTTATCACAGTGGGGTCCCGCAGACATCTGCTCCGAGCGCCGGGTGGGCTTTGGGGACGGGAACAGCGCGGGGAAAGCAGCTCCGTGCACCCCATCGGGGCGCCTGGAGGGGCCATCAGCATTCACCGAGGCCAGGCAGGAGCACAGGGACACCTCTGCAGCAGCTGAGCCTCGGACGGAACCAGAGACACACCACGGGCGTGGGCACAGAAATGTGCCCGGGCATAGAGCTGCACCACAGCCCCCAGCGATCCACCTGGAGAGAAACTGCAAAGGAAAACAAGGAAGCAGAGAAGGGCAAGAAGGGTGATCCGGCCAGACAAACCCCTGTGGCACGGATGGGGTGTCCAGAACAGCCCCAAAGAGCAGCACCTCAGCAGAAGGGACATGCAGGATTTGCTTCCCAAAGCACAAAGCTAAACCCTAAAAATAAACCCCACAAGCAAGCGAAAGCAAATATTTTTCAGTCCCCTATTTGCCTAAATAAATTGCAGACGCTGCAATTATCCAAATGATTGCCTTGGCGGTGGGTAATGCCAGCCTGCGGAAAATCCACATCCCAAGGGGCTCCAGCACATCCTGGGACAAGATCCGAGGAGCCTCCGAAGGGTGGGCACAGCACTGGGGTGAGAAGGAAACACCTGAACCAGTGGAAAAGACAACTGTTACAGAAAATCATGTGTCCCATAGCTGGAGCTACGCAGGAGCTGGGTGTGGGACAGCTGGCGGCTCGCAAGGAAACCCCAAAACCAGCCTGCAGCATCGATTTCTCCTTCCGAGTTATGGTCACCCCACAACACCTGGTGATGGAGAACTGGGAATGAGAGCTGCTGATGGTCTCTGAAAAGGCATCCCCTGTAATGGGGAGGGCACAGAAACACCCCGGGAGGGCAGGAGACACCAAGGACCTCAACCTGGGAGAGCAGAGAGCTCCTGCTGAGGGACTGCGCTGGGAGCAAAACTGCAATACAGAGATGGGGAAACACGGCAGCAAAGGAAAACACAGGAGGGCAGACTTGTAGAGGTGTCCAGGGGGAAAAATGGTTCTGATCCAACATCTCACCTTGCCCATGCAGAATTATTAATAGCTCTTGCACAGAAATTAGGAACGGAGCCAGCGTGTTTGCCGAGCCCTCAGCTCTTCCACCCAGCGCTGGGTCACCTTTGACACCCCTAAAATAATCACCAGGAAGAAAGAGCAGTCCCAAAGCCTTCGAGTTTACAGCCTGAAGCTTGGAGAAATGTAACAAAAATAATTGGACAAAAAGTTGAAAACTTATGATGTCCCGAAAAGAAAAAAAGTTTCAGCAGTTTGCTCCTGAAAAATTTCCTACTGCTTTTTTGGGTTTGTGGGATCATTAAAATAGCTGAGCTGGGAACGTCACCACTTGGTTGGTTTGGCTAATAAAGTGTACCTTCTGGGCTGGAACAGTGGGGATGCTCATGGGGAAAAAAGGCTTTTTGTGAAGAAAATGGAGTCAACTATTGATATGCAAAATAGACCAAATGATTATTTATATAACAAACTATTCTACTGTGATCAAACTTTAAATATTTAAAAAAAACCCCAACCCAACACTTTGGCAGGAAAGGAACTAAAAGTAGTATTCCTGGTGCCAGAATATTGCTAAATGAGACGTTGTGTTAATGGATTTGTGCTTTTTGTAGGAAGGCCCTCCTGCCATAGAGACAGCTCAGGTAGAGGGATGAGGTGCTTTGGAAACAACATTGGCCAAACACTTGAAAATTACATCAATCCAGAGAAGACAGATAATTTTTTTTGCTATTTTTGGGTGGGAGGAAGGAAGAGCCTTGAAAAATGTAAATATTCAAATGCAATTTTTCCTCCAGAATGCTATTTTGCTCCTGATATTCTCCTAACAAAACGAACTCGTCCTGTCCTGCAGAGGCGAAGGGACAGGCTGGAGCCCAGGAATCAGGGAATGTTTCACTGACTTCAGTCAAAGCTGCTTGTAGGGAAATTTAACCACAAGCCTAAATCCCCACAGGACCCATCCCTAAGTGAATTCCAAAGCAGAACAAAAATTAAAGATTGAAGATTAAAAATAAAAAAAAAAAAATTAAAAAAAACCCCAAACCACATCTCCTATGAGGAAAAGTCAAGACAGAAATGGAAAATTCCTTGCTGGCAAGGATGCTAATTGCATACCTTGTGCTAGGAGCTGAATATCATAAATTTCTACATATATATTTAATTAGGTTAATTTGCAAACCGTAGACATATGTCTGCTTAAAGCAGACAGGAGCATTTCATTTTATACATTTTACCTCTCACATAATGAACTCCAATCACAAGCAGTGTTTATGCTGCAGGAGGGCGGCCAAGGAGCTCCCTGTCAAAGGAGGGAAGCACAAACATTTCCCACTCACACAAACAGCCACAACGTGGGACTTATCTCCTCCACCTTATCAGGGACCCAAAGCCAACACAGCATTCTCAGCAAATCTGCTTTTTGGCAACTAAACCAAATCAGATTACATAGCAAAAAAAAAAAAAAACAAACCCTTAAAATTTAAATACATGCAAGATTTCAGGAAAAGGGACCTCGATTTTGAGGGTTTTTTTCTCATTTACAAAGGGCAGTATTCCCATTGAGGATCATGGAGAATATCCACAGCTGGAAGGAATCCACAGGGATCATCCAGCCCAACCCCAGCCCTGCACAGACACCCCAAAATCCCACCCTGGGCATCCCTGGCAGCGCTGCCCAAACGCTCCTGGAGCTCTGGCAGCCTCGGGGCCGTGCCCATTCCCTGGGGAGCCTGGGCAGTGCCCAGCACCCTCTGGGGGAAGAACCTTTCCCTGCTCTCCAAGAAATGCTCCAATGGACTCTGCATCCCCCTGGCAGCTGCCAGCGCTCCCGGGAGCAGGCGTCAGGACACAGCGTGGCTCTGCCTCGGGATGTGTCTCCAGCTGAACGCCCTCTCTGGATACATTCACATTTTTTACTCCTCGCCCAGCGCCCTCCCCGGCTCCTGGCACAGTGGGTCCCCTGCTAGGCTGTCTCTCTGACATGTCCCAACAAACCCCATGGAGCAGAAACACCAGTTCTAGCTGCTGTTATCACCAACCAGCCAAATTTAAAGGCCTCTAAAATAAAGACACATAAGACAGTAAAAATATCCCTCCTTTAGAGTTAATGTGCAGTAACCCCAGAGGTATTAACCATAAACAGATGCCCTGAAGCCAAGTCAAAACACACCCCAGGGCAACCTTCCTGGTGGTCAATCATTAATTCCTTCCCTGGTGAAGTCCATCTCCAGCCCTGCCAGCCCCCACCAGCCCCACCAGCAGCCCCAGGGCCACCAAATGCCAGGTCCCAGCCCATCCCCTGGTGTCACTGCCACTGCCCCTCAACATCTTCAACAGCATCCCCTGACTGCAAAGAGAAATCCTAATGATTCCCAAGGGGATTTTCAGATCCCCTCTGCCACCAGGCTGATCCAAACCCAGCCATCCCTCCCTACAGAGGTTTCCAAAATGCATGCACAAATTCAAAAAGGTATTTTATTCGCAGCCAATAATCACCCTGCGTTCTTACGACTCTCTCTTCCCACCCTCAAAATCCCAAATATCTCACAAACGCCAGTGAAAGCTCAGGATTTGCAGCCCACAGACTAAGGCACATCAGACCTCAAGTGACAGATTTACACCCAGAAAAGCAGGAGCTATTCTTGGGTTTGGAGCCAGAGCCCTGCTGGGGCTGCCTGCACGCCGCTCTCTGGGATGCTCCCAGCTCAGCCTCCAAACTGCATCCACCAGGCTGCAGACTTAACAGCAGAAATTGTACAAATCTGCTCAAATCGGGTTTGTCATTCATTCATCCCCTCCTCGTGTAGCCAAGTAAATAGAACAGTAGTAAAAACAAAAAAAAAAACCTCTCACCAAAATACAGACAACTCGATTTCAAGCGCGCACCCCAAAGGCTCTGCAGCACCCCAAGCCCTGCCAAGGGCCCTGAGCACCTCTGCTCCCAGGGGGGCCAACCCACATCGCTCCAGGTTTTCCTCCAGGTTCCCCTCCCAGCTCTCCCACACCAGCAGAGCCGCTGGCTTTGGTTGCAGTTTTGAAAACTGAGGTTTAATACTTCTAAAAATAGGTCTAAAGCAATTAAATACTTGCACTAAAACTGTTCTCAACGCACTGGAGGCAGTAAATGACGGCCCCTCAATGTAAGCACACCCAACTTCTGAAAACTGACTTCTGCTGCTATTTTCAGGCAGGAGAGGATACCCACACCCACGCAGAGCAAAAAACCAACTTCCATAAAATGACTGCTGCCCGTGTGTATCCAGTAAAATGAAATCACAACAAATATTAAATCCTGGAGAGCCTGAAGACACAGTGGTGCCATCGGGACACCAGCACTGGGATGTGACCACACCTGGCCCATCCAGCCTGGCTCAAGCCACTGCCACGGGAAAGGTCTGACAAACACGGCCGCTCTCACTTCCATCAGCTGCTGAGATATCAAACCTCGTGTGGTAACATCCCTGATTTCCAAACCAGGCCAGAAAACACCACGGAGCCCCTGTGCTCCTGACCCAAGCACAGCATGGACCCAACAGCCCTCACAGCACCCCAGACCTCACTCTGCACCCAGGAGTGTCTCAGGCACATCCATATGCACAAACACGCAGGCACAGGTATTGATCCCTCAAATACATGTGGCAACTCCTCGACGGCTCCAGCAGCTCATCTCTGCTCCACTCTGACATTCATGTTTCCCTTTGTCAGCCCCTTATCAGTGCAGGCAAGTTCTCCAGTCTCCACTTCTCCACTTGCAGCCTTATTTTCCACATTACACCAGCCAAATATAGATGTGGAACAAGCAGGAGCGTTGGAAGTCACAAGCAAGGAGAGCCTTGCCTATATAATTAAATCTCTGCAGGTACAGTACAGCAGTGAAACCTTTCTAAGCACACACTGGAGTGCCTTGGTAATACAGGTGAGGGAAATAAAGGGAGAGGAGAGGCTCCCAAGGAAAGCTGTTCCAGCAGAGGGATTGGTGCAGTGATACTGGTCCCACCACCAAAATGCACAAGGCATGGCCACCCTCAGCCCTTCCCACGGGGACAGCCCCATGCCAGGCTGACCCAGAGCTCTGCAATTTCACCCCAAAAGAGCCACGTGGCCTCCAGCTTCTCCAGAGGCAGCACAACTCCATCAACAAATCCCATCACCTGGCAGGAGACTGAAACTCTGCCCTGACCTCTGCCAAGAGTGCCCCGGGCACACCCACACCCACGGAGGCACAAGTAGGGGGTCTGGCTGGTTTGACCCCATGAAGGGGAGGCAGAAGGTGCCCTGTGCCCCCTCCCTGGCCCTGCTGCTCCCCAGGCTGCCCCAGGCAGTGGCCCAGCTGGAGCAAGAGCTGCCGGCGTGCTGGCACAAGCCCCCGCAGCCCGGTCAGTGAACCGGAGCTAACGGCCACTCAGCTGCCAAAACACTGCAAAACACAGGCACAAGGACTCTTCTCCACGGGTGCAGAGGAGAGTTAATTAGGGGATGGATTCTGACCCACCTGTGCCACCGGCACACTGCTCATGCCCCCCGTGCTGGCCCTTCCCCAAACGCACCGCTCACAACACAAAGCTTCTCCGCAGTTGCACTTTCAGTGAGCACCGGGGAGAGTTTCCTTTATTTAATCTCTTTTTTCTGCCACTGCTCGCTTTGGGAGATTCCAGCAAGTGAAACCCAAGTAGCTCAGAGAGCCACCATGCACCTCCAAGTGCATTTACACACTCAGCAGCACTGGAGTACCAACCCCACACTACAGGAGATCGCCCACGTCCATCCTTTGGGGCCTGACCAGCACAGGCTAATTGCAGTGTCAGCAAAGCAATTTCAGCGTGGGAAGAGCCCTCACTGCTGAGCCCAGCCCAAAAGATGACCAGCACTGACACTGAGCATCACACCCCACTACAGCAACGAGAGCCCTCAGCAGGAGATGGCAGAAAAGGTCCAGGGATGAGGGGATCCAATGGACTCAAGGTGTGAATATCCAATGTCAGCCAAGGGACCCCTCTGGCTCCAACTACAAACCCCAAGGAGCGGGTGCGCGGCAGCTTCGATGTCTCCAGCACGCTCATGCCATGGGAAGAGACCTCTGCAGAAAGGGCATCTCCTCAGCCTTTCCCCTCTTCCAGAGGGGACACGGGTGTGCAGCAGTGCCTGCCACCTCCCAAGGGTCACCTGAACACGCAGCAGCCGCAGCCCCACCCCAGGTTCCCCACGGTCACGCAGGGACAGCAGGCACCAAACCCTGAGCCCCCCACACAGCTGCAGCCACAGGTCTGGGGGACAAACAGCTGCTGCTGAAGCCACCATCAACTCCACCTGCTGCTTATTACTTTTGACTATTAAGTTCTGCATCCTCCTGGTTATGCTCCCAAGCGAAAAGCTCTCCCTACACACGTGTTGTATATTATATGTCATATATTGTGTATTACACAGATTAATGTTCCTCCACTTCCTCTCTGTTACAACTTTACCCCGCTCCCACTGTCACCAGAGCTAACCGAGGTCACCAGGAGCTGCTCCCACACAGGGCCCCTTCCCCACACACCACAGCCTTCTCCAGTCCCTTTTCCCACTCCTGGTGCCGTGGTTTAAAAATTCAGCTCTCACGTGACGAGGCAGAGCCACTGTGACAAGCTGCACCAGAGCCCTGTGCCCCTGATGAAAGACACATTGCAAATGGTTATTTTTCATATACTATCCATGGTAAACAGCAGCATTCATTTCTATTCCCTTGCTCCAGACAAATCAATGATTGTTAATGCAAAGTCAACATGTCCAGATGTAGTTTGCATACTAGTTAACCACTAAATTGGCATCACATAGTACAAAATAATCAAGAGACATTCAAGGAACCAAACAAAAGCAAAAAGGAGGCAGATGACTAGCAATTAATCCATAAAAGACCTTTAAAAATTAGAAACTTCTTCCCCAGGAAACACAGTGTGGCCAAATGGAATCCGTAAATGTGAAATTCCAAATATGCACAATGCTGGGTGCACAGAAATGTAGAAATTAAAAGAAATAAATATCTCCTGGGGCCACTTCCCCTTGTCCCTTACCAAATCCACCCACAGCCTCCAGCAGCACTGGCAGCCCCTGCCCAGGCACCTCTTCCCCTCGTCCCACTCGGTACATTTTGTACAAATAGTGCCTGATCTGGCAAACCTCTGCCAAAACTCACATTTTGGGGTGGCTCCCCACACCTGCAGGACCACCCCTGTCTGTTTCACAGCTCCCAGCTCACAAATAATCACCTGCACGGACCCAAGAGCGACCTGGAGCAAGCACAGCGCCCGGTGTGGCACCCACCCACAGCTTGTGGGGGACGCAGCAAACCCTTGGGATGTGCCACCAATTCCTGCACGCCCTCATCCCACAGCAGCCCCTGGGCTGGCTGGCACACTGCCCCAAATCCGAGCCGTGCCCGGGATGCTCAAGCTGAGGATGCCCAGGTGGAGGCCACCAGTGGCTCCATGGGCAGTGCCAGGGATCCAACAGTGCCACCCACCCGGAGGCAGCGTGGCCCCACGGGGCCAGGGGGATCTGGGCCAGGGGGATCTGGGCCAGGGGGACCACAGGAGCAGCATCCAGCACCTCGTACAGACTCCTGCCATGCCACGGTGGCAAGGTCAAAATCCTTAACCAGGCACAGCATCCAGAGAATTATTGATCCACAGAATCTGCTGAGCTGGGAGGGACCCACCAGGATCATCAAATCCCACTCCTGGCCCTGCACAGACACCCCAACAACCCCACCCTGGGCATCCCTGGCAGCGCTGCCCAAACGCTCCTGGAGCTCTGGCAGCCTCGGGGCCGTGCCCATTCCCTGGGGAGCCTGGGCAGTGCCCAGCACCCTCTGGGGGAAGAACCTTTCCCTGCTCTCCAGCCTGAGCCTGCCCTGGCACCGTGGACACAAATCCTGACTCTGTATCAGCATGACCCTGGGAGCAGGTTTCAACCCTCTCCCTGACTCCAAAAAAAAAAATAAATTTAAATTAATCTAATTTTTAGAACACTAATTCCACTCTAATTTCACTCCTGCACTTGCATAATTGCAAACTTGACTGTGCATCACCGGGGCCACGTGACTGCACCCGTGAACCGAACTATTCCCAGCGTTGCATTATGGCAGTGATATATATTTAAATTATCCTGGAGTCATGCAATAACCTCCCAAGGTTTTATATGGCATTTGTATAAATATTATCTACTACTTTAATAATATTATGTCTGTTTTCATTCTGGGATGAAAATATGTCACTGAAAATGAGGTCCTGGAAATTTTTCTTTTTTTAAAAAATACATTTCAGTTATGTCACAAGAAATCTGTTGGTATCACTCAGCTGAGCTCCCTCCCTCCCCTTCCCTTTCCAGGCTGCCAACAGCAATTTTGAAAAGGATAAAATATTGATCAACTTTCCAGAAGAAAAAAAAAAAAGGAAGGGGAAAAAAAAAAATCCCCCTGAAGGCAGACTGCAATGAAAAATTATGAAACCTTTTCCAGGCAGGAGCAGGTTTGTGCTGGGAGGACAGGCAGAAAGGTGAGATTCAGACCCATTACAGCCCCCAGCAGCGGGAGCTGGCGCTGGAACGCTGCTGATCGCAGGGAGCTGAGGAAGGGAAAGGTTGCAGTTCCCACACCTCCGGCACCACAGCATCCCGCAGCGCGGGGAGGACACGGCATCGCCCCCAGCGCTGCAGGGGACGCGCATCTCCTCCGGCAGCCGCCCAGAACCGCCACAACAGCCCCGAACCAGCGCCTCCCCGGCCCCAGTTCCTCTGCTCCGGCAGAAACCCGAGAGGTGGCATCGCCAAACGCTGGCACTGTGACCCCAGAACTGCGGCTTGCTCGTTATTCCTAATTAAAACACAGCACCCAGCGACGTGTCCCCCCCCAAATCCCAAATCCCAGATCCACGGGGTTGCTCCCCACATCTCCGGGTGTGTGGCAGGGCAAAGGAAAAGCAGCATCCAAAGATCTGATTCGCACGAGAAAAAAAAAATAAAAAATGGATGAAACCTTAAAATAAAATTCAAATTACAGCTAAGCAGTTTCTCTGGGTATAATCATGTCGTAGGGAAAGTTCTGGGGTGCAGCTCAGGGAAGGGAATTCTTGGAGGGTAAGAATATGGAAAAGCCACCACGCTACAGCTTCCTGGATGAAACCACGAATAAAATATTCTCCGGGCTCGTTTAATCCAATTTCGAGCATTGTGTGTGATTTTCCCCCAGATGTGGCACCCGGCTGTAACTGCACCACTGCCGGGCTGGCACCGGCCTCCCGCTCCATTATTTGCTAAAAAAGGGATTCAGGAAGAGGGTGGGTCCCTCTCGGGGGGGCTGGGGGCAAATAAATGCAAAAATAAAAACACGGAGTTGACATTTCGGAGTATTTGTTCCTCCACCCAAGAGTTATCCTGCTTTGCAAATTTTTTCCATTTCCCCCCCCCCGAAAAACTCAAAACATGACACAAATAAAGGGGAGAAAAGTGGAAACAGCCCCCGAACCCTGAATTCAGCAGCCACTCCTTTCTGATTTCTAGCAAATATCAAGTTACAGGGAACAGAAAATCAAAACCCAAAAAAAACCCACAACAACAAAAAAAAAAACCACAAAAAAATTAAAAAAAAAAACAAACTTTTCAGGGCTTTCAGATTCAAAATTAAAAATTCATTCTGCCTTGAAATTTAATTTTATTTTGTGCAGCGCCCGGATTTCAGCATTTGCTGGTGGGTGCCCAGCAGCTCCAGAAACTCACTTTGGAGTTTCAAATTTAAAAATGCTTTTTTCCAAAAAGAAAAAAAAAAAAAATAAAAAAATTTAAAAAAATAAAGCCAAAAAGCAAAGTGCTGCAGCTGTGGAGCCAGCCATCTTGCCATTTTGTCCCCATTTTAGAGAGGATACTGTGTCAAGGTTGGTAAAACTCAATGTTGACCTAATCTTTCCCTTCCTCTCCCTCCCCCACTTTTGGGTGGAAAGGCCATGTAGCTCTCCTAGATTGCTTTTTTCTTGAAACAATGCATGTTTCAGTGCTCTTTTGTTATTTATTTTTAAAAAGATCAATACCAAGACCCCAGTATTCAAGGGCAACCCTACAATAATAAACCAGTGTGTGCACAGTCCAGAACTCACAGGCACTCTGTAACAGCAAAATAATAGGGACAGAACAGCATTTAAAACAAACAAACAAAAAAATCCAATTAGAAAAAAACCCCATCAAAAATAATTATGAAAAAAAATATTTTCAATTCAAACTCCAGCAAGTATTTAACAGTCAAGGAGAAAAAGGATTTTGAAATTGTGAAAAATATCATGGGTGAGCCCTTTAAAGGCACTTCAGTTTGAAAAAAAAATGAAAATCACTAAATCTGCAATTATTTTTTCACAATATTGTTAATTATGCATATTCATAATATCATGGCGGACCTTATAATAAACCTGTGTAAATATTAGATTTATGTGAGCCACAGAATCTGGAGTGATTACAGTGTGTTTAAAAAAAGAAAGAGGGAAAAAACCTAAAAACCATAGTATGGAAATTTTTTTCTTTACAAAAGAAGTAGGAAATTAAATGCTGGAAACTATGTTTTAATTATGCCAGGAGAAACCATCCAAAAAGCCAAGAAATTCTAAAATAAAACTGACATTCGACTCTTAATTTTGCTTGTCCTCGTGTTTTCTTGGACTGTGTTTAGAACCTCATTGTTTAAGAGCAGTTTTGCATGAATTCCAAAATCACAAATAAAAAAAAAAAAAAAAATTTGGGTGTGTCCACAGCAAATTTTCTGGGTTCTTCATTTTCCTGCAAAACTCCTCATTTCAAACAAAATAACTTTAAGCACTGCAGCAAAAAGGGGGAAAAAAATAAACCCTGAGTTTTGGCAGAGCTTGCTGCACAAGTTCAAAATTACAATGAAGCCCAATTCCTAATTGCTCCGGAACAGCAATTCTCCCACTTTCCCAAACTAATCCCTCCCTGCAGCTCACCCGGGGGGGCCCACCAAAAACTTGAATCACTTTCCTTTCCCAGCACTTCGCTGCTCCCAGGCTCCGTTTTTCCCCAGAAAATGGGGGTGGAGGGGAGAAAAACCTGAATTCATTCAAATTCCTGTTTAATTTTCATTTCCATGAGCTGGGCTTTGGCTCCAAAGGGACACACACGAAATCTGCGGGGCGCTGCGGGAGCTGCCGGAGGAACCCTAACTTGGGGGATCCGACCCCAACTTTCTGGGAAAAAATTAGAAATAGCAGAATATTTCCTTCTTTTTTTTTTTTTTTTCAATTTCAATTTCTTTTTTTTCTTT
>VZTH01000311.1:0-68345 GCA_013397815.1 Aleadryas rufinucha
TGCTGAAACTGTGTAAATGTGATGCAAATCATGCCATAATCTGTCATCCAGAGTTCTGGGCAGAAAGACCCTGTTGTGATCTCTAGTAATGTATCCCCATACTCCTCGAAAAAAGCTTTAAAACCCCAAACATTAGGAGCACCTGTTTGCCTCATGATCATTCCCAGATGTGAGTTAATCCAGCTGAAGTCAGCTGGATTGCTGGTGTTGGTAAAGCTGTACCAGCGTTGCTTCCTCTCTCCTGAAATTAGCATGTAGGTTTCATCTGGCCCAAGAGCTTCCCTTTTTAAGTAAGTCCCTTTTCTCCCATGTCCCTTTGCTCCCAGATAACCATCCTACAAACCAGAGTTTAGGGACTTGTCACGCCTGTGGTCACACAGCTCAATGGAACTAAATTGAACAGATCCTGCTTCAGGATGCATGGCAGTTCAGACATCAGAAGAATTTTTTTTGCTTTTGTCTGCACCTTCTAAACTCTTTGGGTTGGATTTGTTTTTGTTGTTTGCTTTGTCTTATTTATTTATCAGACAATTCTGAGTAGTTTGCATTGTCTTATTTACTTATCAGACAATTCTGCTGGCCTTTGCTGTTACTCATTCCAATTTCCTTGTGTATTTTTCTAAGCACAGAACAGAATGTCTTTACGCTACTCCAAAACCCGATTCTGAAATTAGCCCTGTTGTCTCCTGTGCCTGCTTTTCTGTGCTACAGCGAAGTACACAAAGCCCAAGTAAGAAATTTATGCTTTTTCAGGACTCCCTGCAAAATTGAGCCCAGCATAAACCGTGTGTTAAGTACTCGCAAACCTGAGGAGCAGGAGGACCCACTCCGGCGAGTGCAGCATCACCAGCAGGACGCTCAGGAAAAGAAAGAGATGGTGATGTACTGCAAAGAGAAAGTTTATGCTGGAGTTGATGAATTCTCTTTTGAAGAGCTCCGAGCTGAAATCTACAGGAAGAAAGCGAGGAAGAAAGATGAAGGTATGTTTCAAAGTGGGCTGAAGCAAGGAAGGCTTTCCAGATGGAATCATAGAATTGTGTTTGCTTCTGTCTGTATTGCAGCTGCTTCTCTTTTTCTTCTGGGCAAGTTGTTTAACTGCTCTGAGGTACAGAGACAGTACCATATTCAGCAGCTTTACATGGAAGGTGTGGGAAAGACCACCAGAAGTTTTGGCCCCTTGACAGTTTAGGCTGTACCTACCGATTGTATGTGAAATGTGCATTAGGCCTTACAGGTGTTTTTTCCTTAGATGAAATACAAGCCATAGAGCAGAAGAAGGAAGAAATACAAAGGAAAATTGAGGAGCTGGAAAGGAAACTAAAGAAGAAAGAAGATGACAAGCAGCAACAATCGCATGAACTGGTATTGTCCTCATTTAACTGTCCTTTTCCAAGTAGCTGCAATTTTAAATGCAAGTACCCAAGAAAGAAAGCCAAAAGGAAACAGATCTGGTATTCTTCTAAAACATTTTAAACTTCTTTTGTAAGGATTCTTCACTAATAAAGTTCATTCTCTCTCCCTCTCCTTTCCTTCCCTGTTTCCAAAACAATGCCTTCATAGTATATACTTTAAATAATGCAACAGAGTTGTGACTTTGTTGTAAGCTATGTAACTGCTTACATACGTCTTTAACAGTTGCATGGTAACTAAAATGTCCTGTGAAAATTTAGATATGGTTACAAAGAGTAAATGATGCATTTTAACTACAGTATGCAATAAAAGTGGACTTTCTTCATGCAAGTAAGCTAAACACAAATAAAAATGGCTAAAGACAGCTATTATCTATCAGGGTTTAACGACTACATGAGATTATCATCATGGTTTTGGAACCTTTTTGCCTGGTTTGCGTTTCCACCACTGTAGAACTGAAATGAGGTTTTGTTTCCACAGGCAGCAGAGGTAACGGGAGCTTCGGCACCTTTGGGAATGCAAGGATTTACTTTTTCCAGCGCAACAGAACGTGGGGAGAAACAGCCTCAGTCACAAAGGTAATAGAGGGGCTTTTAGCCAGCAGTGGGAAGACTTGTGAGGATATTTAGGTACGAGTAGTAACATGGATCCCTAACAGCCTGTTTTTGCAGGTAGAATGGAATATAGCCTTGGCATCAGCCTGTGACCGGGATCTGTGCTCTTTCTCCATATGTTTGATTATTTGTCTGAGGGATCTTAACTTCTTGCAAGTAGCATTTGTCAGTTTGGCTTGCCTTTTTTACAGGGTTTACTTACGTTTTGCGAAGGTCTGTGGAATATAAACTTATTTCTTTTATCTTTTTCACAGTGAATTCCAGGTCTATGAAGACACTCAACAGCATAAACCATCTTGTTCTGAGGGTAAGTAGTCAAGGTTTTTACCATTAAGGAGTAGGTTTGGTTAAAGGGAAGTGTTCCATGAATACCACGATGGCAGCAAAGTAAAACCCAAAGCCTAGCTGGAATAGAAGAATGACACTGTATGTGCTTGTAGTGCCTTTTACCATATTGACAGAAGCATGGAGCATCTGAGATCTGAGAAATGTCATTATCTGAGCGGACTTTCAAGCAGACAAGGATTTTTCTTTCAGTAGCTGGAAAGTTTTCTTCCATCATCCATGTTTCCAGTCTTACTAAAATCTCAGAAGAGTTTAATGTCACCCTTAGATTGTTACTTCCTTAAGTCCTTTTTCCTCAGAGGTTTTGGTAGAGGAATACAGACAGAAATTGTGTATTTTTGATTTTGGTAAATTGTGTTGGGAAGGTCACATCCTGAAGAAATTTACTTCTGATCCGACTTGGCTCTGTTGCTGCTGATAGAGGTTATCCAGACTCCTGAAATATCCCCAGATACCCACAGTGGAAATGCATTTTTAAGCTCTGAGGAGGAACAGAGAAATGAGGGCAGCCTTGCAAAAAAAGGTACAAATTCTGAAGCATAGTTTAAAACCAGCAAGTTAGCTCACATAGTATGGTGGTAAAGGTGTGGTTCATTAATGTGACAAACCCAGGCCTTTTTTAATGGGTTGCTTTATATGCCAGCTCTGTAACTTCCTGCTAGGAGCAGTACTTTTAGGACTAGGCCTTAACTATTTTAAGTAGTGTTGGATATGCTCTTTTGGAAAAACTGTGGATATGATAGAGCCTCTTGGTTTTTCTTTACAGATGTAGGTCTGCTTCCCTCACCGGCTGCTGCTCCATTTTTCTCTATATTTGATGAATCCTCTGCTTGGACAAATCAGAATATAAGGTAGAATTATTCAAGACCTAGATGTCAGAGGGAAGGAAAACTGAAGTATCAAAGCCCTTTCTGTAGCAGCTGAAATAACTGTTTCTTGCAGGGTTGGGGGGGGGGTTGTGTTTGGTTTTGTTTATATGGGAATTTTTTCATTCCTTACTGGGAGTCTGTGATGGGGAAATACTCTCCTGTTCTTCATCTTCAACCTAGAACTACTTAAGCTGCTCTATAAACTTCCCTCCTTCTGGACAGCTGTATCTATTGCATCTTGGTAGTTCTGTAGTAGAAAGTTGATTGAAATTATCAACAGACTTCAGAATGTGTTGGGGATCGGAAGCTGCTCTAATAAATTTGTAATTGACTGTAACTTCTTCTCAGTTGTTCAGCAGATCGTAGCCAGAAAAGTGCCCGTCAGCCTCTCACTGTTCTTAAACCTGTGGATTCTCTGACTGCCAAGGAAAACGCAGCAGCAGCAGCAGCCTGTGTAAGGAAACAATTCACCCCACGACAGATCTCCTGCCCAGGAGACCCCAACACAGCCTGTGCTGCTGTCAGACCGAGCTAGGCTGGGCTGGCATCATGTGTAAAAAGCAAGGATTCTAAACTGCTGTCTGGCATGGCAGTAACTGAATGGGGTGATGATGAGATTGTACTGGGAATATGGTGCTGTGGGTGCCTCGTCCCTGGAAGTGTTCCAGGCCAGGTTGGATGGGGCTTGGAGCAACCTGGACCTAGTGGAAGGTGTCCCTGTCCATGGCGAGGGCGTGGAACTCGATGGTCTTGAAGGTCCCTCCCAACCCAGACCATTCTGAGATTCTCTAATAAGTGGAATTCATGAAGACTGAGTGTCCTATTCATGTTGGAAGGTGGTGGAGTGGAAGAAAGGGAAGATAGATGTTCAGCTTTTAAAGAAAGAAAAATTTGTCATAAAATCTACAACCTTTCACTGTCTCTCCTTTTTTTTTCCAGGAGGAGCTGAATGGAATTGAACGTTTGAGCGAGGATGCAATTGTGACAGGCTCCTACAAGAACAGCACCCTTTGTGCCAACCCAGAAGACACGTGTGACTTTAACAGGGCTGCCCACCTGGCCTCAACGCCCTTTCACGGGGTGGTAGCTCAGAGAGTCGCAGCTCCTGCTTTCTCACAGAGCGAACTGAAGGAAGACAGTCCAGAATCCAAGAGTGCACCTCTCAATCAGGAGACACTGGTGTGTGAAGGAGCATACACTGAAGCTCTCTGTGTAAAAAAACTGAGGTAATGAACGGGAAAGGACCTTAAGCCCCTTTTCCTGCATGTCTCTCAGGGTAGTGGTTTTAGTGTTGCTACGGAAGGAGTTTTCTGAAAAGACCAGGATGTACTGGAGAGAGCCATTTCTTTAGCTCAGGGTCTGCTTTGCCTTGAGCAGATTTAAGAGGTTAATAGGAAGCCCGCTTGGCTTTTCAGCATTACTGCTGTGGGACTTAACGACAAGGGGTTTTTTTTCCACAAAATAACTTGCAGAGAAATTAATAAATGTATTCTGTCTTCATTATCAAACATGAAAAGCAGACTCACTGGTTCCTTTTTTCCCATAGGCTTCTGCACTTACTTTGACTCTATAAAATGTGTTTACTGTTTGTGGTTTAGTTCTTCTACAGAGTAAAAAAGGTGGAGAGAATAAAAAACTAGCAAACAACATTTTATCATTGTGAAGAAAAAACGTCTGTTGTATGGGAGTTTCTTAATCTGGAGTTGAATTGGATTTGCTGGTTGTTCATATGTAAATGTGTATACCCTGCTGAAGGTGTTTTTTACTCAGGAGGTTCCTTGAAAACCGTGCTGATTGTACTTAGGAGTTATTTCCCACCCAACCCTTCACTGAAATTTGAAAGCACTGAAATTTTATAGGAAAGGGAGTGATAAATATTCAGTATGTTGTCTGTTGTAGCAGTCAGATTTGGTGGTGGAGAAGATTTAAAAAATCATCTGTAGACTAAGATTCTGAGTATCATCAATCATCAAAACTGAAATGAAGCTTTGACATGACTTCTGGCTTTCTGCTAGGGATGGGAAAGAATTTCTTCATGTAAATGAAATCTGGGTGTGAACAGTGCCCTCTCTTAGTGCCTGGGTTGACATTATCTACAACTTATATCTTTGGGAAGTCTGAGTAGTTGATGGCTTTATTCACAGCCCAATCATGGAAGCAAGCCTGGAAGATACTCGCTCATCAGGTTCTTCAGTCTCAGGAGGTTCTCTGTCCTCTGTTACACAAATGTCTGCTATTAAATACCTGCAGATCACTGACAAACTGGAGCTGGCTCACAGCTTGCCTGCTGAAGTGGTTACTGATTCTGGAGATGGAAACGTTACTGGTTAGTACTAATCTGAATTTCACTCACAACAAATAACTTGCAGCTATCACTAAAGGTGGGGTTTTTTTCTGTCCTTCCTGTATCCCACTGTGCTTTGTGTGTTTCCCATTACTATGACTTGTGACTGAACTTGTTTCCCTTTGTCTGAAGCAGCAGTGAGGTGCAGTACAGGATGCTTGTCAGCATCCAGAGCATGTCAATATGAAGGTGTCAGAGAAGTTACTTATGATAGTAAAGCAGGCAGTCTGTAGGAGTAATGAAGTCAAATTCCAAAATTAAAAATTTGGACTGAATGGCAGTAATAACTTCTGAGACAGCTTTGTTTTGGTTTGTCTTCGTTTTCTCTCTGTAATCATACTGTGTGTCTCCTGATGTGCTGATAAGCTACTACTTTGAAAAAGATGAACACAAATTTGGAGTCTAGTGCAAG
This sequence comes from Aleadryas rufinucha, assembly GCA_013397815.1. Taxonomy (NCBI): domain Eukaryota; kingdom Metazoa; phylum Chordata; class Aves; order Passeriformes; genus Aleadryas; species Aleadryas rufinucha. Next base: position 5,995 of record VZTH01000311.1, read on the forward strand.
TTGCATAATTTTGGTTTAAATCTGCACTTTTAACTATGCTGTAAACTGTTGTGCTGCTTCACAGTCTCCTTCTTATTCCTATTGAGGGAAAACAGTCCTGGTACTTAAATAGTCAATTTCTTTGGTTTTTTTCCTTCTAGTTAAAGGCCCTTGTTTCTCTCTGTTCTAAATATTTAGATTACAGTTAGAACAGAAATGGTCACAAAAAGCCATCAAAATCTGGCCTGTGGAATTAGATGTGTGTTGAATGATGTTTTTCAAGATGTTTAACCTGCTTTAACTCCTTTGATTTTGGTTTATGGTGCTTAGAATTGTGTATTTGAAAATTCACAGTGTATCTACTCTGCAGAATTGTGTTCTCATGTGCCTGCAGACTATTTTATAATGAAGCATGCTTGGGACCTGGAATGAAAATACATTTAGAAGTGATGTCACTGAAATAGCTGAAATACTTTGGATGCATCTTTGACTTGTTTTTGTCATATATCCTAACTTTTAGAGCAAGGTGGAAAATACCTTCAGAAAAAAAGAAGGCATTTGTTCAGATATTTTGATGGTCCTTTCTTAAACTTTGGATTTTTCCTGTTGCTTTGTTTCTTGATTTCTGCACATCTCTCTTGAACTGCAGCTCTCACCCTGGACATAGTAATTCTTAATACTGTGTAAAGAATAAAAATTGCTTCAGTTGTCTGTTAGTTTATTCCTGAAAAATATGCCAGTAAATTTCCTAGGTTTGTGATAGCAAAAGCTTGGAACGCGTTGTAGTCTCCAGCCTACACTGTTTCCTGGATCTGCTTTCACAGAATTGCTTCCTAAGCAGTACTTACTGCAATGCTTTTCAAATAAGTATGGGTATAGCAGTAGATACTCTGCTTCTTACCTATGTACTGTGAAAGTTTAAAATGTTCTCCCTCATTACAGCCATGGAATTTGGGAGAAGGCAGTAGAGGCCATCTGGTTCTTGTGTTTTATCTCAAATGATCAGGCAGAGTAAACGCTTGAGGCTGCCTTGTTTTTTTACAGATCAACTCATCTGTTGAATGACCTTATGTTCTGTTATGAAGGAAAGTAACCCCAGTCCTACAGGGAATTATCTTAGGTGTCTTCCAGGGGATAAAAGCCATTACATTCTTAACATTGCAGTGACCAGCAGAGTTGGAGTCCAACTTTATTTTCCTTTTCTTACATAAAAGCTCTGCTGTAATCAAAGGACTAAATTTCCCTAAACCCCATAATGTAAAAACCCCAAACTGATCACTTGCTCTGGGCATAGATTTAAAAAATGAGTGTTGTTTTGCAGAATGAGTTTGAATTCTTCTGTGGCTGAAATAATTCATAGCCTTTTCTCTTGTGAAAGATGCATTTTGCATGATGCTACAGTAGAACCCTTGAGACCTCCTAATAAGAGTGTGTAAGGCAGTTCTAAAGACAAGGGTCACACTGACTTCCCAGAACTATTGGAAAAAGATGAATTGACTTGCTAAGAGGTGAATAGTAAATCAGAATGTGGATCAAAAGCATCCAGGATCCAGGTTACTTTTGCTGACAGATATAACCAAGTTGCAGAGAGTTAACACAATTTCAGCTCATCTCTTCGTGTCGTTTGTTTTCTTAGGGGATGATGTGGCTCAGTTCCTGTGGAGCCCTGAACAGCGTAAAAAGCTTTTAGGTTCTGTGCTAGCATCACTGGTTGCTTCTCCAGATTTTCACTTGGAGACTGGAGCTCTGCCTCACCTGGAGGTTGAGAAAGACGTTGAGCTGGGTAGGTGTGCCAGACCCTCTGCAGTGCAGAGTTTGTGTTCTGATGGGTTTCAATTATGGTTTGTATTCACCCTCTTAGTTTTATGTGGTGCGGGTGGGGAATGACTTGGGAGCAGCTATTTACTGTGTCAGCTTATGAACATAAACTTTCATCACAGGAAATGAGACTTACTGCATCAAAATGGAATACTGGAACAATGAAGAATACAAGATGTTTTTTGCCATTCCAGCTGGATGCATTTTCCAATGGGATGCAAAGGGATTTGCAATAAAGGTAACACACATGATGGGTATTGTACAAGAAGTGTGAAATGGTAAAATCTCATCCATTAATATAAACCCCTAATTTCTGAATTCCATGCATGAAGTTTGCTATTTGAAGTCCTCTTCCTAACTGTGGATCTAGATTAAAAGTTTCTGAATGTGAAAAATGTCATCCTTGGTCAAGTGGGAGGGGAAAAAAAAGAGGAGGAGAAGAATATGAAGATGAGAAATTTTCACTTTATTCCAAAAATATATGTTCTGCTTATGTACCTTCTTGTAGGTGTATTCTCAGCCTGTGCCTTGGGATTTTTATATCACGCTTGAGTTACAGAAGCGTTTGAATTCTGACTTTGACCAGAGCTTCAGTGAGAATTGCAGCTGTTACCTGTACCAGGATGGCTGTGCCATTGTGCACAGAGATACAAATTGCTTCACGCTCAGGGTCAGTACAGACAAACGAAGGACAGTTGGAGGGTCCAAACTCCTGCTTGGGTGCCAGTAATGAGTTTGGGGTGGTGTTATGCTCATAAAGAGCTGCTCCTGTTTAATCCTGCAATACAGATGCTCCAGTCTTTATCTGTGTACAAATCACGGCTGTCTGTTAATGCCTCAGTTGGGTCTGGTTTCTCATTCACAGATCACGTGCTTCTCAGAGACAATCTTGAACCAATTTTTCCCATTTTCTGTCTTTGTGAGTCATAAAGGACTGAAGCCAAGAACCACATGTTATTCCACAGCAAAATTTGCATCTAAAGCTGTTGTTTAACTTGACCTCTTTCAATACATTCCAGTCAGCTACAGCAAGGTCATAGCAATTAATGTGTTGCTGAATGATTCACCCTTTAAGTCTTGTAAGTGCATGCAAATTTGAATTGTTGAATTGTTGCATGCAAATAGGACTGAAATTCAATAGTGATTTCAGTCTTCAGTTCAATTTCCCCCTCCTGATCTTTTGTCCAATTTTGAATAATAGTGTTTCCTAACAGTTTATGGTTCTTGTAATTCTGTCTGGGCTGATCATGGGCAAAATCTGATTATACTGAATTTAGGGTGGGACTGTTACCTCTGTACAGATGTATAATGAAACAAAAGGTGAGCTATAAATATTTCACCTAATCTAAGGTAGAAGGGTACAGAGATAGATGTTTATTCTCCTTTCAGGATATTCTCCGTGACCGTAAGTTCATCACAAAGGAAATCCTCTTCTTGGTTGTTCATGATCTTCTGCATGTGGTAGAGAAGCTGCACAAAGCAGAGATTGTCCATGGAGATCTGAGGCCAGAGGTGTTGTTTCTGGGAGACAGGTTTGTCTCTTCCTATGAATATGGGAGGGTACAGAACAGTCATTTCAGCTACAGCTCCCGTGCTGCTGTAACTTCTACCCTTGAGCTGGGGTATTGAAGTACTGAGGCCTGAAAAACAGGCCCTGAGCCAAAGTTGACCTCTAGATGAACTTTCCAACCAAATGTTATATTTGTATCCACTCATTAACAAAGTATCGTTAGCAATATTATCTCTGTATCCACTCATTGTTGAAACATATATTCACCTTTCTGTATTTGGAAACCAGATAAGGCCACACCTGGGTTTTGGGGGTGTAGGAGTAAAGGCAACTCCCTGGGTTGTTCCTTGAGCCCTGGCCAGGCTTTGGGAGGAGCCCAGGAGGAGGCTGACCCCAGATGTTCCCGCACTGGAAGTTGTGTGAGCTTGTTTGTTGCAATCTCTCCAAGCTGGGCCCTGTCCCAGCACAGTCAGAATCCTCTTTGCCTGTGGGTGGACACACCCGTAGGAATTCCCAGTTCCAGGAGTGGCTCTCCAGTGCTTGGCTGTGACAGGAGTCCCCAGCTGCTGTGTGGTTCTGGAGGATGGTGAAGTTTTAGGGTCACTGGTGCTGTGTCTTAATCCCTGTAGGCAATCTTTGGTACCAATGCTGAGGTGCATTGCTGAGCTTCTTGTGTAATTCTTTGCAGTTTTGCATTATAGAAAATTACACTATTCCTTAAGTTGGTTTCTGTGCCTCTTGTGCTGAACCTGTCCACTGGCAAAACAGGTACTGATTTTGCAGTCCAGGTTTTTTAGGCTCCAGTGTATTCTGATAAGAGTGAAAACACTTGATTTAGGAATAAACCTTCCTATAGAAATAGTATACATTGACGTTGTAAGACTTATGCTCAACAAAATAGTTTTGCTATTGCCTGTGTTTTTAAGTTTCTGCTTTACCAAGGTTCCAGACTACTAACTCAATGTGGTTCATAACTTGCCTTTGGCTTTGCATATCTGAAACCCAGGAAATTAAAAGACATACGACAGGTGGGACTGGAATATCCAGATACCCTTAAACAAAGTGTTCGGCTTCCTCTGCAGTCCAGCATTGTACCTTGATGCACAGACCTAATTTTGTTCTTTAAGTTCTTTCCCATGTTGTGTTCACAAAGTCACGTATCCCTTAGAAAGTGATCTGTGAACTAAGTGTGATGGTGCCTGGAAATAGAACACAAACTTTTCCACATCATGTTAGAATGATAATATAAAAACAAACCTTTACTTGAAAGCCTTCAGGCACACAATATGGTGAAAAACAGTGCCCCAGATTACATCCCTACAATTGATAAGATCAGGCAATTAGAATATCTGGCCAATATTGTCCAATTAGAGGAGCAGTTGGTTAGGTAATCTCCCCCCTGGGTTCTGCCCTCCTACCCTACCTTTAGTACGCCTGGGATTATGTGGTGCAAAATAAAATGTCCTTGGAGAAATAACAGGCAAGACATAACAAAATTCTAGGAATGTGTCAATGAGCACCTATTCACTGTGGGAAAGTGCTCGAAGTTACACCGAGGCATTTAACAGTCTACAAAGCTACAAATACATGAAGAAAACATAAAAGCTAAAAACTTCAGGTACATCAGTGGGAAGCTAGTAACCAGAATGTCTAATGAATTAGATATAATTCTATTACATAAATTCACTGGGGCTGTTCTTAGTTATCACCGATATGTTAAAAATAGCTATTAAATTTACTTTGAGCCTACAGTCATCTAACATGTGTACTCACAATATATTTTACTTATAATTTCTTTGTGATTGTTTTATTAATAACTTATGTATATAATTATTTATAAGTTACATATTTGTACTATGCAAGTTCTAATATTTTTCTTCACATCCTGCAATGGGTTGTCTTGCACATCCCTTAGAGTACTGCATCCTATTTTGGAAGTCCCTGATCTAATAGTGGCTTGATGGACTTGGATATCTCCTGCTGGATTTCTCTGTGGCAAATACAAAACAAACAAGTGCCATAAAGTTAGGGTAATGGTTTGGGTTTTTTCAGATAGCAAAAGGACAAGTGCATAGTATAAATTATAAAATAAGCTCACAGCATACAAGTATGTAAGAATAGTAGTGAGAGCTGTGATACGTGGATATTGTTGGCTTGGCAGTCATCGATAGAGAACCCTCTCTGCCCTTCCTGTTTGTCCTCCCTCACCTGTAGACTAGGAAAAGTTTGTGAAAGTATTATCAAGCTTAATTATTTTTTGTATCAAGTATTCTGAGATTTAGAAGGGGAGGGAGAATTGCAAAACATTACACTGATGCTGAATTGATTTTTGCCTTTTTGCTTTTATCTATTCTCTATATTCTTTGCATATATATATATATTTGTAGCTCTGTAGCCTATTATTGTATTCGTAGCTAGCATTTTACCTACTCTATTAGACAGACAAAATAAATTCACCAGCAGCTCCAAGCCCCGGGGTCCAAGGTTAGGCTCTCTGGGAGCCAAGGTTGAAAACCAGCTCTTCGAGAACATTTTCATAAATAAAGTTTAGTTCCTATCCAAGTGAGGGGAGTTTAGAAAAGGGTAGAACCAGGGGGGAATTACCTCATCACCTATGACTCTAATTGGGGATTCTTGTCAGTTATGCTAATTTGCTAAACATATTAAAATTGTGTCTGCTTTATGTTATGTGTGCATCTTCCGTGCTTTTCATGCAGCATGTTGTGCACCACAAGGATCCTTATAAAGGTAACCCCCTTTTCTCACCTGTGTCTGGCTCATAAATTCAGGACCAGTGGAAAGGCATCACCCTATTCCCACAGTCCACAAACTGTGTTTCAGATAACTGTTACAAATATGAACATAGCATCATCCTCAACCCTTTAGTGTTTCATATTGCTTACCGTGGAGACAGCTGTATCATTCCTAAGCTCCCTGCTGTGAGCCCTTGCCATCCGGGGCAGCCCTTGCAGCAGTAGTTCTGACAGCAGCCATCAGAGGGGAGCATTGACATGGCTAAGATTCACCTTCACTGTGCTGTTAAATTTAATTCTAAAAAAAGGAAAAAGTTTGTTGGATCATCTTCTGCCTCATGTGCTGCCTCTCTCAGGATCTGCGATGCATTTTCTAATGAGGAGGTGCCAAATGCTCTGAAGATGGTGGATTTCTCTCACAGTCTGGATTTGAGGGTACTGCCTCGAGTCAGCTTGCCCTACAACTTTCCCACAGCTCAGACCCCTCATGGACAACAGCTTCTGGCAGAAAGTTGTCTTCCTTATCAGGTGAGTCTCTGTTTAGTAGGACATCTTAATTTCTGTGTTTCCTTTACAAAACCTTTTTTTTTAAGTTAAAATTTACAAGTGCTGTGGAAAGTTCTGATCAATAAATACTGAATAAAGAGAATTGTGCATCTAATGGAATTTTTGACATTAAGTGAAAGGATTAGCAGTGCTGTTCAGTGATTGTAACTAGTGTATTTATTTAGAAAGCTACAATGAAAGCAGAATTTTACCTTTTGAAGTTTTCTTGCTTAACAGCTCTCTGGAAGATTCTGGTGCAAAGATGGTTAAGACTTAAATGTGTGAAAGCAATAAGAACAGAAAGTGATGGACATTTGAACTTTGTGATGTTTGTTGTGATTACAGGTAGACTTGGTTGGCATTGCAGATATAGTCCATTTGATGTTGTTTGGGGATCATATCCAGGTCTATCAGGAGAATTCCGTCTGGAAAATCAGCCAAAACTTATCAGAGTAAGTCCTTTTGCAGAGGGGGCTGCTGGGAAAGAAGAGACATCTAACTTCATTTTCTTTATAGTGGTACTATCTTCAGAGCTTACAATATACAACTTGGGGCTGTTTTTGCCCAAAAGTGTTAGTTTTGTGGGGACTGAAATTGTGAAGTTGTTGGACTTGTTCACTGGTAGCCTCAGTGCTGTGTAGGAGACAGTTTTAAGCTGAATATGAATGGTCCAGTTGAGATGATTTTGCTTTTTCCATCCTTTCAAATGAGACTGACTTAGTCTCTCTGCACCTTACAGATCAAGCTTGGAGAAGTTTGTAAGTGGGTGGGTGGTGAGGGGGTCAAAGATCCACCTGAGCATGTTGCTTCAGAATGGGTTCGTTTAACTTTCTGCTTTTTTTTCATTCTACTAAGACACTGATGGCAGGGTGTAACAGTTGTAGAAACAGTACATGTGCACAGCAAAGACAATAATTAAAAACTGTCATCTAAGATGCAAGGGTGCAAACAGCTGCTTTTTGAAAGCTGCTGTTTGTCTCAGGTATTAAATTCTACTGCTCTCTTTTAGCCACGTGTTTAGGCTGTAAGTCTGTTCTGCCTTCCTGTGCCCTTTGTCTGTTCTTAGACTGAACACTTGTTCATTTTGTTAGGCACATACTGCAGGTTTTTTTGCCTTGGCATTTCATAAGGGTTTTCCAGAACTCTGCACTCATGACAGTGATTACTGGGCAGGTATCTGATTCAGGATCGTGGATCACTCCTAGGACCATTGCTTTAAGAAAACCTACTACCAGCATGGGAGTTGTCCAGTTCCCTAGCAACCTGCACTGCATATATCTTCATTGTATTCAGCCTTTGGACAAAATCCATCTTCTTAAGCTGTGTACAGAGGAAAAAATGGGTTTTTTTTCTTTACTGGGTATATATCTGGTTTTCTACTATATTATTCCTTTAATTCTGCAAGAGTTTAAATTGAGCTGCTGCAGATGAAGCCACATAAGGTCTGAGTTGAGAAGGTTGGGACATGGTGTCAGGGACCTGATCAGGATGTGGATATGGGAAAAAGAGAAATAACTGTCTGTATAACTGGAGCAGGAGGAATAGTAAGTGTGAGTTGACAAGTATAGGGCTGGCTTTCTCTCAGTGGAGTTTGGAGGGGAGGGGTTGATTGGAAAGGAATTGTAGTCAAAGCTGGGGATGCTGGATTGAAAAAATTAGGATTTTGGGTTGAGGTAAAACTTGGAGTGGGGCTTGAGGAGTGAGACCTGTGAAGGGCTAAAGGAGGCACAGCAGGAAGAAGGTAAAGCCTGGGCATGAGTTCTGTGGAGCTGGAACCAGGCTGTAATGTCTTCTCACTCACCTGTGTGCATCAGTTCATGATTTGGGAGTTCAGACTACAAATAAGGAATTCCCATTTTCCACTTCTGCTTTGCTTCTGAAAGTGTTATAGACTTATCATTCATCATCTGTACTTACTTTTCAATATCAGTTATTCCAAGAAATATCTGCAAAGGTGCTTTAGTTACACATTGTACTGAAGTCTTATATCAACAGTGTAAATGAGGCATTTCATTATGTGGGAATAAAGAATTTGCACTGAATCTGTTTCCATTCACACGTGGATCTTTTTGTGTGTCTGGTTCTTATGGATTGATGACACTTCCTCTAGTCAGTTGGAAGCTTTCATGTAATCTGTGACAAGCAAATTCAGTGCTGCAGGGAACCTTCATCCACCAGAACAGGCTCCACAATTAAGTATTCCCTGGGAGAAGAATCAGCTGATGGAGATCAGTCTTGCTCTTCATCCTTTGCATACAGCCACATGTGCTGGTGACACTTATAACACCCGTGGAGACACCGCATTTTTCTTCCTGTTGCTTTTAGTATTTCTACTTTTGTAAAGATAACATTACTTCTGTCCTTTCTGTTCAAAGTTCTCTAAGTGATTTGGAAAGTGATTTTTTTTTTTTTCATTTCTTTGAGGTTGACTTGAGTTTGGTTTGTTTTGTTTTCTCAAGGATTGGATTAACAGAATAACTTTCCTCAAAAAAGTTTCTGAGAATTCAGGTATTGACAGCTAGAACGAAGGCTTCTTACTAGAAGGCTGACTAGTGTTAAATACAACAACCATGACCCTCTTATCTTAAGAAAGCTTTTTAAAAAGGACTTAACTATTTTTAAGTATTAAACAAATGTAAATATAGCAGAATGACTGGAAGAGCTACTGATTTTAGTACCAGTTCAGCAAAATACCAAAGCAGTGGGGAATTGCAGGGTGGAGCACAAAATTATTTTTCCAAGGTCAATGGCCCTCAATAAAACAACCCACTTAAAAAGCGACAGAATGAATGGAAAACACCGAAACATTGTGGTAGAGATTTAGGGGAAGGTAGAATGTAAGTTCTGATCAGGTTGGTTTTTTTCATCTCTTGAGTATAATGCTGACAGCCTGTTTTTCAGGGAGAGTGGGTTTTACCATTATTAAAGAATGGATATGGTGATTTTTTTCTGTTTTCACTGTATTATTTTAGGAAACCTCATCTGTGCAGGTTTATGTGAGGCAGGATATAGAAGCTGCATTTGAATTTTTAGGACTATTTTTGTCACTCAGAACTCCTTACACCCCCGTAGCAACACTTCATCTCCTCTGCTACACCTCTTGCTCATCTAATCCCAGAAAGAAAATGGACTCAAGTCTTGCGTATTTTTTTCTTGGTTAGGTTCTGCATTGATTTAATTATTTTAGCAAATATAAGAGTTAGCAGTGTAATAGTACAGGCTGGATTCATTCTGAGACTGGCTGCTGCTGTTTTGTGAGTCACTTAGGTAAAGCAGAGGCAGATAATTTGTTTCAAAGCCACTGTAACTCCTCGCTCGAGGGAGAGAAGTGCTTCAGTAGTCAGTAGCAGTGCAAGACTGAAGAACAAAGGATTAGCTCTAATATCAGTTCTCTGAGACTTAAATGAGTCACTTAAACCTTTTTATTCATGTTGTGTGGGTACATCTGGGAGAGAGGGGATTTATTACTATTAATTGTCTCCAAAATGTTATCTATACGGAACTCTGACAGATGTAAGGCAGAGAAAAAAGGAAGCAAAACTGGCTCTAAACCACCTTTTTTTTTTCTTTTTTTTCTTGCAGCTTTCCTTTAATATTGCCCTGCTAACTTAGCTTGCAAGTGGGTAAATAAGATTTACCTCTGCCCTTTATTAATGAAAGGAGTTTCCCAAGTTGTTTGGTTCAAAAATGTCCTTGATAATTCCTTTAAACTAAAACTGCTATGGCTTAGTGTGAATGGTGGTGGTGGTCAGGTATACTAGGAGAGGTAACTGTATAAACAGTTGGTTTAGAACTGTGTGGGTACTATCCAGAAATGTATTGGAGAAAGAGAATGGGGTCCACACATATAAAATGAACAATACATTCCTAGTTTTTCCTTTATATTTACTCATGTGAGTGAAATTATTATTTCAGACGTGGTTCTCCCAGGATGTTTAGTGCTGAATATAAATGGAGACCTTGATAGACATGTTGTGTGTGTGTGTGTGTACTGTTCCACTGAACACTGCTCTGTTTGTTTTAGGACCCCTGACAGTGATTTCTGGAGTAAACTTTTTGAGAGAATTCTGAATGCAGATGGTAAGTCCACAGTACCTCTGCTGAGGGAGTTGAGAGAGGAAATCAGTGAAATGTTTGACAGCTCTTTCAAAGAACGACTTTTGTTGACCTTAGCTGCTGTGGGAGAAACTTTCCTCCTGGTGAACTTCCAGTGACTTCATAGAAGACAAACACATTTTGTATTCTAGAGAAGAATTTGTTGTTGCTTTCTTATGTTTTCAAATGTAAACATGAGAGTGATTGGAGCCATTTCTGCAATACTTCACATGGGACTTGTTCAAGAATGTTTCTATTGCATGAGTGCATGGAAAACCTCCTAAGCCTCTACATGAACCTGTGTCTGAGCAATTTGTGAGAGAAAATTGTCCTAACTGCCACCTCCCCTTGTACAGCTCCTTAAAAATTTAACACCTAACTTGTGCTGCACTCTTTGATGTCTTTGTCCTGCATTCAATTGGTCTTTTAATTAGTGTTTAATCAATAAAGTTGTGTTTTGGTAGCGAGTGTCATATTTAACATTGCTGTCAAATGGTTTCAAAAGACTTTATTTAGAATCCATGCAGGAGTGCTGCTGCATGACTGGGAATATTTTGTGGCTGCTGGATGCAAAAGCCCCTCATTTGGTGGCAGCTTTCATAACCACATGGGATTTCCTGGACACTTGAATACAACTTGGATGATTCTACTTGGAATGTGCTCTCGTAGAAAATTGTCATACAAAGAAGTCGATGAAGTCACAAGTGGAAAAGCTGCACATGTAAACCTTTATGCTTCTGAAGGCAAGAGTTTTGTTTGCTTTTGCAAGGGCTGGAGCTCCTGACTGGATCTGAGCATCCCTGAAGTCTCAATTTGCCCTAAGTGAATTGTTGGCAGGCTTTTGTGGGAGGTTTTGTGGATAGCTAAATGTGTTCACTTTTTAGATACTGCGTTATTGAAACCAATACAAAGGCTTCATTTTATTCAAGACAAGAGAATTTACAGGATTCAAACCCACGGTGGTACTATGTACTTGAAGTGTAGGGAAACTTCTCAGACTTGGGATTTACTTCCTTGCAGCTCGTCCCACACATGAAAGAGAGAGTAGACAACTGCATCATTAGTAATGTCTTCTCCCTAAGAAGGCAAATTGGCTGTGTTTTTTCATTTGGTTTAATTCTTCAGCCATGGTTTTGCTTGGTTCTCCCCTTTTGTGTTGTCTACAGATTTTGTGATGGAACTTAGTTTTGTCTTTTCCACATTGCTTCAAGCCGCCTTCTTTCCTGCTTTTTTTCTGCATATTCCATCACTATTCCTCTTACTTTGGCCTATCTTCTTTTGCTCTCACAGATTCATAGTGCCTTTTTTTACACTCCCTCTGAGAGGGTTATATATTCTTCTAATTCAGGAATAGGACCTAAATGCCCTGGTAGACCAGCTTTAATATCAAATGTAAATTGCTGCTGAAGAATTTTTTTTGGTCCATTAATGCCTTAAATAATGTTTCTTGTAGTACATTGATTAGTCATCTGTTGAGCCAGCAGATAAACAATGATCTATCTCTAACCAGAGTTTAGAGCCAAGATCACTGGTAGAGCACCCAGGAGTCCAGTGGGTAGCTCACTTCTAGCTCGAAAAAGATGGCATGTTTGTTCTTTTCTTCAGCTGAAATTTGTTTGCTTTTGCTGATCCTCTAACTGCCTTTTAGACAAAACCTGGGGAATCTCACTTGCCGTCCTCTCACATGCAGCTTTTTCAGTTTCTATCCTGCAGCACTGAGCTGAATACCAGGTAGATTAGGAAGAGAAGGCTCCTAACAAAGTATCGGTCATAGCAAGGACTTCTCAGACAAGATGTGTTTGTAGCCAGTACAGAATAACTTCACTGTGTCTAATTCACACAAAGCTTTTGAGAACAGGCTGAACACAGAGATAAGAGCTCTCAGAAGTTCAGTAAAGGAAATCTGTTCTTCAGGTCTTTAAAATATGTAAGTGAACCCATTTGTCTTTACTTAAATGAGGTCTAAATCAAAGCTGCAATACTCCAATAATACTTACTTGTTGACTTGGCATCTGCTTTCTTTCTGAACAAAAAGTGTGCTAATCGTTCTCCATCTAATAAGACTGCCCTTGGTCAGTTGCTCTTCATGTTTGTCCCAGACAACACAAAACTGCCCCCCAGTACTGTAAAATAAGAACCACAGCAATGGCATTATAAATTTCTCTGTAATAAACACAATTATGGAGAAATGAAGAGGAGTGAGCAGGTATAACAAAAATGAGCAGTCATGTCTTCTGATGTTTGTTCCCACTTCTGCTTGGATGGAGCTCTGCCTTTGCTGTACCCGTTTGTCTCTGCCTCCCCTGTCCCAGGAGCTGATTGCACCAACATGTAACAGGAGGTCAGGGAGCTCTTTGGACATCCCTGTTGTCTGTTCAAGTAACTCTGCCTCCAACCTTTAACAAGTTTTTCCTAAGCATCACTTTTTGAATCCTTGTGTAACACACAGATGCTCTGTGACCTTGCAGGCTGGGATTGTCATAGACTTGTCATGAAATAGGAGATGCACCAGCCCTGCTCACAGGATAGTCAGAGATGAGAATTGTCTTAACATTTTCCAAGGGAAAAGAGGCATCTATAAATCCTGAGATGACAAAATGTTCCACACCAGGTAGAGGGTAGAATGAAATGATGTGACAGCCAGATGTAGAAGTCCTAGTGAGGTTATCACTAAAAAATACATCACTAAAGTGATAGAATCTGGGCTATGGCAAATTTTAATGCCTATTATATAAATAAAAGTGCACAAAGGAAAACAGAAATGTGATGGATCGTGGTTGTACCAGGTTGCTTGAGAACAAAAGTTGACCAGAGATACAAGAGGGATGTCTGGAAGATGTCTGTGGGCTTCAGAAACTGATTCAGAAACTGAAAGAATCAAATTGTTAATGTCCCCTCTGTTAAGTGGAAAGGGGTCTAGGAATATTTGCAGGAAATGACTGAGCACCCAAAAATGCTAAAGGTAAAAATGGAGGCTGATCAAAGGTGCATGAGCTGTGGGTGAGGCAAATCCCTCAGGTGTGAGCCATTTTCTTCTCCTTAAGCTCTAGAAGCTGTAGCTGGAGTTGTTTCCTCTGTTTCTAAGGGCTCCTGGAGATCATTGCCTACATCTGTGTAATACAGGTGGTCCAGCTTACCTCCTTAGTGGCTGTGGAATGACCAATGATGTTACAGAACCTAATTGCTTTTTAAGGTACACCTGCAGGCACTTACAAGTCCGTTGTGAGCTCTGAAACTCACTTTATTTACTCACTTAACACGTGAAGAGATCATTTTGAGGGAGCTTAAGGAAAGGTGAGGGATACTCTTCTGCTGGTCTTTGAAGGTATGTGATTTGTAGATTTAAAATCCCGACTCTGAGATAATTGGGAAATGTCCTGAAATTTATCAGATAAGTGCACTCAGAATATATGTATCTGAGACTTTTCCAGCCTGGGGTCTGTGTTCAATGGAAAGATTGGGAAAACCTCAGAAGAGAAAGATGCACCTGATAACTGGTACATTATCAGAGGTGTAAACTTGAGCTTGCTCTAGCAGATAAAATGATTTCACAGAATAAACTAGGATTTTTTTTTTCCAGAGTGATCTAGAAGGGGCAAGAAATTCAGGAGAGCTGTAAGGATGTTGTGAAGTTTTGCAGGGACAAAATTGAAAGGGCCAAAGCCCAACTAAAATCTGGGTACTGCTGTGAAAGACAGTATAAAAATGCTTCTATAAACAAATAAGCAACAAGAAGGGCTGAGAAGAATTTCAGAAGAATCCTTTATGGGGCCTTGGGGCACTCCTCAGTAAGAAGTGGTTGAGTCAGTGTCCCTGACAGTATTTAAATAACATATAGAGGTGGCACTTGGGGACCTGGCTTAGTGGTGAACTTGGCAGTGCTGGGTGGACACTTGGAGATCTTTACCAACCTTAATGATTCTATTATTTAAAGAAGATAAATCATCCCTCCTGCATAAGCATCAGCAAATCATTCTGCATCTTTCCTCTATTCTGCTGCTGATTTCCCAAATAATATTCCAAAATGCCTTTGGGCTAAAGTACAGCTCCTGAGATGCCCCGGTGATTTCCCCAAGGATGCCTCGAGGTACAAAAGCTGAGTTCTTATTCGAAGTGAGTTATTTGCCTGTGGGCTGGGGAATTGGTGGTTGGAGTCTCTCCTTTAGCCTTGGGCTATGGGCACTGCAGTCACACGGATGTGCCTGTGCTTACACAGATTGCCCTTAAAGCTTGGCAAAGGATCACCAAACTCTTGACAGTTGCATTCTTTTGGTTCTTACTATTTCACACTCTATCCTCTCTGCTTGGTTAATCCAGCAGAAGCTTGATGCAGTTTGGAAGCTTAGAAATGCAAAGGTTTCATTTCCATAGTAGTTTAAATTATTAAACAACATGTGAATATTGAGGTCACTCGGTAAAGACTGAGAAAGAATGTTGTTCCTTTTGTTCTAGAAATGTTTGTTCCCTACTTCCCTTTCATAATAACTGTGATCCAAATCTGTTTAATTATTGACCTCATGGTTCCAGCTGGTGTGGAAGTGTGATTTACAAACCAGGAGCAGCAGCTGGGTGATACAATGCCGACAAAAGACAAATGTTAGTGTTCACTTTCTAGGCCTGAGCTGCTGTTTGTTTTCCCAGTGCTTTGGATTCTCTTGAATTTTCAGTATCTCGAGTTGTGTAGATCCTTGAAGCTAAACTAGTCATGTACTTTGTAGTGTAATACTTTACATTATCATTCACTCAGGAATCATTTTGTAGGGAAAAAAAATGCTGGAATACTGCAGAATTCAGTGGTGGATATGACTTATTGGTATGCTTCTCTGATATCCAGTAAAGGCACTGGACTGTTCTGTCGCATCTGCATCTACTCCTAAAGAGCCAACCTTGATTAGTACTTTACCTGTATGTGAACTGAACTGGCTACAGCTTGTCCTGTTCTTAAACCACCCTCTTATTCGAAATGCATTCTAAAATTAGTATTTTTGTTCCTCTCTAAGTTTTTAATCTTCCTTTTTCTCTCCTCAGTGTTTTGCAATTTTTACATTCTGTGAGAGTTGTGTTGATGTGCAATAGCACCCCACATAGCCAAGGCCACACCAACAGTCACAGGATCCTTGGGAGTCCCTTCCAGCTCAGGCTGTACTGTGATTCCATGAGTTATTACTGAGTGATTATAAACAGTATAAAGCCTTTACATAAACCAGGGTCTCTGTCCCCTCTCTTTTTGGGACATATCTTTCCTTCCAGAAGTGGTTGTATCTCAGTAATGCTGCGGAGGTTTTCAGGCTAGAAGTTACTCTACAAACATGAGTGTTATTTAACCTCAAACCCAGTGAGGAGCTGGAAAGATAAATCTGGCTCTAATGAATGAAGTCTGAAGGCTGACAGCATTCAGTAATTTCACAGGCTTGGGATATTTTCTGACAAGAAAATTCATTTCTGAGACTTGTTGACAAAAACATCAAGAATGAAGCTGCTGCCTTTGCCTCCACCCACCCCAGCAAAGAGTGGGGGAAGAGAAGCAGCTCTTATAAATAGCTTGGTTCCTGTTGTATTTGTAAGTTCAGTGCTTTTTGTGTCAATGACATCACCCTCTTCTCCATGGCAACCCCCTACGATGTCAAAACTGCAGGGCACCATCAGAGGAACTCAAACCAGCAGATGAACAGGTTGAATCAAGATGATATAACTGCAAAATAGTGCAGGGGCAACAGAAGGAGGTGGGAAACAAACAAAGGGGCTACTGGCAGCTCTGTTACTCTGGAAAATCAGCATCTCTAGTGGCTGGTTCCCCAAACTCTGATCTGTCTCTTTTTCCAAGTCCTTGTCAGGAGGAGGTAGGTGAAAGGCAGGCAGGCATCTTATTCCCAATCTCCAGTGTGTCTGGAGAGCAGAACTACAGGTGACTAAGCAGGAGGAGCATGACTGACTCACTCGTGAATTATTTCTCACTCCCCTTCTCTTCCCCCTCCCATCTATTCTGTTTGGTTTTTTAGCTTTCACCCAACAGCTCAGATTTTTCCCCAGGCCCTGATGAGGAAAAATTAGCAGCAGGCTTTCTTGTTACCTAATGTTCACAAAAATGTGCTTGTGGTTATCCAGGTGAGGAAATAGAAGCCAGCTCCAAGAGCAAGAAAAATGAATTGGCTCTTGGATACAACACCTTTATCTGGGGGAGGAAAAAAAGTGCTTCTCTTTTCTGAATCTTGTGTAGGAAATACTAAAATAACTGATGTGCCAGGAAGCTGTAAATAACTGGCTTCTTTATCAGGATACCTATGGAAAATATCTAATTGCCTCCCTGGCAGCCCTGCTGGTGTTGATTTCTAAACTGACTGCAGTGGGGAGAAGCCATGGCTGTCTTGCTTACAGCATTGGATTCTGCTGGGTTGCATTTGGGACTCAAGGATCAGGATCATAATGGTTACAGCTGCAGAGTTTCAGCCAGTATGAGCTGTCTCAATCAGCTTAATAAATCTGTCCTCATTTACATCCCTATGAAGTCTGAAGCCTTAAGACAGTTTACCTTCCTTCTCAGGGTGCCAGGAGAACTGTTGCTGAAACCTAGCCTGCAGAAGTGTCAAATCTGTATTAGCTTTTGGATTTTTCTGAAATTGCATGACATGGACCCAGGCAAGTTATGCAAGACCAGCACGATGCCCAGAGTCCTGACATCCACAAAGGGACATAGCAATGCTCCCCACATGGAGAAGAAAGCCTGTGATGGAATAACACTATATTTGCCACTTGTGGCCTGCAGTTTACAGGGCATGAGAGTCTTTAATCACAAATTTTTGAAGTGTGAGGCTCTGTTATGTCTGTAGCTCTCTCCCCACCCTAGTGTGATGCTAAGCCTGTAATTTCTGGGCTTGGTTGAGAGGAAAATGCATGGAGTCTCTCCACACCAGAATCTTGATTAGTATCTTGCTCTTGCCTTTTGTGCAAAATGCCACTCAAAGCACTGTGCCATCCTCTTTGCTGAGCTCACAGCATCAGCCCACGATAAAAAAAGGTCCCAGAAAACATTGACTCACTGCATCCCAGCATCCTGACAGGGCTGTGTGTCTGCAATGAGACCTCCTCAGCTGGAACTGTGAGGTTTCAATGGAATTGATGGTTGTGAGCTGTTTTACCTTCCCTGAGTTGTGCAACCACCTGTACTGCCTGCCAGGAACAGGGGTGGGAGCACTGGGATCACTGCCCAGCACCTGGCACGGGGCAGTGCTGCTGAGGAAGCAGCTGGAGCCAGGGGGTTTGCATGCACATGAGGAGTTTTCTGCAGAAGCTTTAAGACTAAATTGCTGAGAATTTTTGCCTGAAGCAAGGGATGTTTCCCGTGTTTAAGACAAGCAGCAACCTGCAGTCAGAAGGAAGAAGGGACTGAATTCACTCCAAAAGTATTTCTCCAGGATCTTTTTTCAAGGTAAGCCTGCTTTTGTGGGAGGTAGATGGGGCAACAGGGTTCAGCATTCTGAACACTAAAACTGAGGTGACTTCTGCATTTTTGTTACCTTCCTAAGCTGTAGAACTCAGATAAATGTATTATGTCTCTGGTACTCCCTTTTTAGGCTGAAAAATCAGCTAATAAGAGCTAATTTTCTGAGGTCTGAAGCCATAAAAATGGGTGAGGGAGAATGTTTTTAACACTGCCTTGTGCCTGCCTGTGTTCTAGTGGTGAATAAATGCCACAGACTGCGCCTCTAAAACATACATTTAAGTAGCAGAATGAGGGGTGTTGAAAGAACAGTGGGTGAATGAAAGTAAAATTTAGTAAATAGACATCAGCTTATTGTTTGTTAATTTAGTGGTTTTCAACATTGCTAGGTTATTTGTCATTCTGAAGGAGGCAAAATGAAGATGGTTCCTGCCTTGGGAACTTGGACTGAAAGGTTTTTAATTGGTACGGTTTGGAGAAATACTGCTGAAGCCAAGAGCAAGGAGATAAGATTATTTTTTTTTTTTTTTTAAATTTCAATGACACTTGAACAGCCAGTTTATTGCTGTTGAAAACTATTGGTTGAGAGGCCAGAAAGTAGTAGAGAGTTTGTCCTAGCTGCAGGAAAAGCCTATATATGGTAGGAAAAAATACCTTGAAAGTACAGAAATTACTCTGAAAAAACCTGGTAATATCTAAAAAATGTTTGCTCATCAGCATCCCTTCCTTATACTAAAACTCTTCCTAGCTGGGAACCCACCAGACTAAGAAATGTGTGCTTAGGTTGTGGGGTATAAATTATAGTCCTTGATGGAAGTACAGCAGAGCACAGATTTGGCAGAGCTGCGGGAGCCGTGGAGGGAAGGCACTTGCTGAGCCCAGAAGAGCAGGGCAGAGCATCCACACTTTCCCTTTGCACAGTTAATACTTGTATGCAGTTCCATTTTGCTCTTGGAAAAGAAATAATATGTGCTTATAAAACAAAACCATCTTCTGGTTGGGGAAGTAACTGTAATCAGTAAACTTTTGGAAAAAAATCCTTGTCAAGTCTGTGAGGAGTGAAATCAAAATACTTTGTTGCCTTATCTTTGCCTTAGGGAAGGTGGGAACCGAGAGGTGCCTGGAAGGAACTTGTGCTCTGGGCAGGCTGCAGAGTGGCTGGGTGAGGTTGCCTGGGGAAGGGCACCTGTGCCCAGTGTTGAGGCAGGGGCTGGTGGCCACAGAGGGCCTTGGTGCCAGCAGTGGTTGTGTAACGTTGTGCTGTCTCCGCAGCTGGTGCTGCCAGGCGCTGGATCAGCTCATGCACTTGGATGTAGTCGCTGCAGCTTGATTCCACTCTGTAGAAATAGTTGAGGATATTCCTGCCAGCTTCCCAGTCAGGAGTCATCAGTTCTGCCTCTGTCACTTGGGGAGCATGAATGAATAACTCTTAAATCATGAATCTAGGGCAGCTTCCAAGAATCCTGTGTACCCAAGTGTGGAATACATTGTGATCTGATTCATTATCCAGGGACAGCAAAGACTTTGAAGAGGTGTTTACCCATGGGGTGGACATGCTGCGCTTCAAACTCCCAAAGAAAACCACAACATGAGAGGGTAGGGGAGCAAGGAAAGTGCAAGCAAGGGCCCAGAGGAGCAGGGAAACTGGAAAGGGACAGTAGTAGCCACATGCTGTGGACTGGTGGACAGGCCAGCACAGCAGCCTGTGGCTTTGTAGGGGGCTATGGAAGCTGCAGCTGCTTTTGGCAGTGCCACTTGACATCATTTTAAACTGGAATTCTGCATAACCAGCGTTAAATGTCAAGTTATCTTCCATGGGATGGTTCTTTATATCTGGTAAAACCTTGTATTTTGGCTGATAAGATTTGGTGGTAAAGGGGGACTTTCTCCACTTCCAGAGAGAACCATGGAAGGACGGATAAATAAGAGGAAACAAGTGTTGCTGCTGGAGAATGCGCAGCAACCTAGATAAAGGTGATCCTAATTGAGGAGGAGGAGGACTGGTATTTAATTAAAACTACTCCTAAAACCTAGGCTCTTAGCAGTAAAATAAATAATAGCAGGACATGAGTAATTCCTCTCAGGGGGAATGTCGGAGGCAAAATTACACTAATATAGTAATAAGAGGGGCCTGTGTGCAATTGCTCAGAGGAATAGGAACAGGGCAGAATGATTTTTCACTGCTAAGAAGTTTAAATGTGGTTCAAGTGAAAAGGGACCGGTGCCTGTTAAATACCACACTCCTTGGGCCGCTTCCAAAGGCAGAGCTGTCTGAGTTCCTGAGCTGGATGTTCTTGCTGGACTTGGCAATCCCAGCATAGAGACCAAGCTTCTTCTCTGCTTTAGCGAATGATGGCAAGTTCTGTGTGTCACTTGCACTCCTGCTGCTCAGTCAGGGTGTTTTCAGGGAATTAAAAATATATATTTCAGACCCAGACTTAAGAGAACTGTGCTATGTGTCACACATCTGGAGGCAAGAAAGGACATTAAACCATCTTTTGGTTCCTTTTTTCCCTCCTACTCCTCATTTCTGATCATCTCGGAGCTCTGTCTGCATTCCTCAAGCTGTGATGCCCATTCTGGGGGGGTGGTTAAATAGCATGAACTCATTAACCACTCCTGACTGAGTAACAGCCAGTGACCTAACATTGTTTCTTCTCCATAGCTGCCTTGTATAATGCTGCATTTCAGTTTTGGTTACTCTTTCCATTTCATGCTTTTCGTATCTGTGGCATCCATCTGTTTACCAGACAAGGTTTGGTGTGTGTGGGGGTGTAGAACTAGTCCCAGAATACAAAAAGAAAAAGCCATAAAAGTGAGGCTGGATGGGGCTTGGAGGAGCCTGGTCTATTGGAAGGTTCCCTGCCCATGGAAGGGGATTGGAACTGGGTGATCTTTAAGATCCCTTCCAACTGTTCAGTGACTTCTGTGGTTCTATGAGTATATAAAGGGGATTTAATGAAGAACAGAGGTATTGGGACACTGTAATGAGAACTGCTGTTGCAGTGAGAGAAGGTCCTGGATACTTGGGGACCAGGAAAGCAGGTAGTAGAACCTTTTTCCTTTTGTGTTCCTTTTCCTTTCCTCTCCTCCTACCCCATCTGTGAAAACAACCAACCTATCACCCACATCTTCCCCGCAAAACCCCCAGGTTTAGTCAAAGGAAAGAGTAAGGTGATAGTGGTTTGTGGTAGATGCGGAAGGTAATTTGTAACCTGCTCTGAAGAACCAGTGTAGCCAAACTGTGGCTTTGAGCAGTGTCAGTTTTGGTGTAGACCCAGCTGAGGGCACTGCAGCAGCATCCCCTGGCCAGGAGCAGGTGTCCTGCTGCTATGGCATGGAGGGAATATATAGACAAGATGGTTTGGTTGTTAAAATGAAACATGGCATTGCAAACTAGAAAGCAAATGTACTCAGCAACTTCAGCAGAGACAGTGACTCCATAAACAGATAATGCTAACTTAATGTCTCTGAGCTCAATTGTTTGTCCCTGAGAATTGGTTAAATTGGACTGTCTGCAGGGTCAGCATTACCTTATTGATGGCCATCCCGTTTTCTGACTTTGTTCACTTCCAAGTGTTGTGGGTGCCTTTTTAGCCCCACCCGCATCAACCTTTGAGTCTTCTAATCTGTGACCTTTCAGGGCACAGAAGGAGCTGAGGTTCTTCACAGCACAGCTGGAGAGCTGTGCTTAGCAGGGGGAAGAGGGGTGCAAGTGTGTCCTTAATCTGGGCCAGGAACAGAGGAGTTAACATGTAGTGGCCAGAAGGCACTACACAGATCTTAAAATAACCAAGAACAGGATAATTTGGCTTAAAAAACCATCTGGGTCTTGATTCAGTGCTCATTAAAATTCATAGTAGCCTTATGATTGGCTTCTGGAAGAATTAAGCAGGGTGTTACACTTCATAATGAGTACTTTGGGCCTTGGCCAAGAAAGTACATCACTGCATACAATAATGCTAGAAATTAACTTCTTTCCTGTAACATCCAGCTTAGAATGAGGATCTTTCCAGCACTTGTGGAAGTCAGTGAAAAAGCTCTGTTTTCAAGGGATTTTGGATTACATCCGAAGAACAGATGTTACAGCTGACTTTGGGAAGAAGTCTCTCTGGGCAAGTCATCTCTGAGCTGGTCATGTTGCAGCAAGCTGTCCACTTCGGGGACACTCACAATTTGCAGCCATCAGAGTTCCTGAGTGCGCAGAGAAAGGGGGAAAGTCAGACTGCAAACCTAGTGCTGGGATGGAATAACTGGGCCATAAAAGGAAAAATGCCTGCTTGTGTTTATTTCATTAGAAACCTGAATGTATTAACTAATGGCACAAATAGCTTAGAATCTTGTCACACCTCATCAACCATAAGATGATGTCAGTAGACAAAATGCTCCTGTCTGTGACTGCTGCTGAGAAAACCTCCTGATTTTTGCCCCTTTCTTATAGAATACTGTTTTGGTGTTAAAGAGAAGAAAATGCTAATTCTGCTTGCTCCCAAACCAGAAATTTGCAAAGCTCTTTGGGCTTTTGTGTTCTCTTCTAAGTTCTAAATATGTTCTCCCAAAGCATCTCAAAACAGCAGCCTGAGTGGCATAAAGCTGAGCTAATAACTTATTTAAGGAACATTACCTTTTATTCCTGTGTCATTTAAAGACATGTTTTTAAAAGAGTCTCTTAGAACTTGGGCTCACCTGAATTTTCTGGCTGCTCCTAACCTGTGATCTGGGATCACCTTCAATGGTCTGTGGCTGTGCTTAAACTGAGACTGCTACTTGTGGAAAGAAGGAAATGACGGAATTTTCCAGATAAATACTTAAGTATTTCTGTAGGACATCTTTGGGCACAACTGTTACCCAGGCTTTCAGTTTTCATTAAAATTCTGAATAACTAAATAAGAAAATGGTTGTTTTAAGTGTTAACAAGCCTTTTTTTCCCCCCAAAGGTCACATGTGGAAATGAACTAGTTAATATTTTTTGTATTGGAATGTATTTTTTAAAATTCATTTATTTATAGAATTTATTTGGCACCTCAGAGAGCACACGAACAAGAAAAGGGTTTTTTTGAATTAGTAGTTTGAAGAATGCTAGCCTCAGAATCTCTAAATGTGCACATTAGGAAACATTACATCTCTTTTACAGCTTAAATGGCTATGTCTTATGTTGTTCTTTTCTTCTTTAAGTATTACTATTACTGTTATTATTGAGATTTTCTTTAATCTTCAGATATATACACACACATATATGCGTATCAGTGGACTAGTTTCCGGTGTCACGTTGAAGAGGGTTCTGGTTGAGTTGTTCCACCATGGTTTCCCTCTCTCAGCAGCCAGCAGGATCTAGACTCCTTCCAAAGGACAGGCATTCTCTCTGCCAAGTGCCAGCAGGTCCATGTGTTCAGGTAGGCTGTGACTGCTCAGTTTGGCCTCCCTTAATCACAGGGTAGGGCTGTGGTAGAAAAACGTTCCTACAATACCAGAGACAGGCAGTGTGTTCCAGTCCTCTCTAACGTGCATTGCCTGACTCTTTGCATGCTTTAGTTCCTTTTTGTGGAATCTGACAGCCTTAGTAGTTGTACAGATGTTTTGGGTAGTTTGGAAACTTGTTTTTAATGGAAACAAGTGGTAGTTGGAGCTTTATTGTTTGCCCACTAATCTGTGTTGTGCTGAAACTGTGTCTCAGAACAACCAGTGCCTCCTTCTGTCTTAGGCAGTATTCAGACTATTAAAAATTCCAGCCTAAATGAAGGCTGGAGGAGATTGCTGAGGATAAAGAAAGTGAGAGACTTCTGTAACTATTATCAGGAAAGACCAAAAATCACTCTTAGGGGAGGTAGGAATTAGCCTTTTCCTCTGTTGTAGCAGTTAGAATGCAAGACAAAGATGTCTCAGCTACCATTTTTCTATACTATATCAATAAATCTCTAAGTGGGGATTATAATCATTTAATCCTTTGCAACCCCTCCTGTGGAGTCCAGAGCATTTACAGCTCACGGAGATAAGGGAAACCAAGGGTACAGTATTGTGACATGTTGCTTTCAGTGGCAGAACAAGAAGCTCCAGTTCCTGCATTGCGGGTCATGGCTGCTGTGTTGTGGCATGACTTTGTGTGGCCGAACTGTAGGCCAGGCTCCTGAAACAACAGGAGCTTGAAAATAAATTAAATAGGAAATTAAATAAATTAAATAGGAAAAAAAAATCCAAACTAGGTTTAACCCTTCAGCTGCTTCCTATTTCTAGGGAGAGGAAAGCAAATGCTTGATCCAGCCTCAGCAGCTGGAGGGGGTTGAAATAAATTTTGGATACTTGTTCCCATTGCAATTGTCATCCTTTCCCCTCTTTTCTTCCACAGATAGGAATAGCTGCTCTGCCTCTATCAGCCTTCCCCCCAAAAATGTCACCCACTCACCACCACTGGTCAAAGCCCACTCCTGTACTTGCCATAGGGAAGCTGCTGCTGGGAGGTGACACCAGTTCCCTGGCACAGGATTAGTAGTTCATCTTCCTGATTTTCCTGGGCTGAATGCTTACAGTGTAAGGCTGAGTTGGCTGCGGGGACAGTTGTTCCCTGCCTCCATGAGGCTGCAAGTGGGATGGGAAACCTGTTCTGTATGGAGGCATGTGCCTGGATTTTGACAGGCATAAGCTCCAACCCTCAAATTATTCTAAGCTCTTGAGAGTTGGGTTTGAATGTACCCAGAGGTAGAGTGACTAATGACAGCAAATGGTGTTAGACTTTTGCAGCCGTTATTTTAGCCACTAGGAATTTACTGGATTCTGGCTAATACTTCAGCGATAGCTGACTGACCTAGTTATTCAGAACAGAGGCTGCGGTCTGTATTCCTCTGGTGTCAGTGAGGGATTTCAGTCTGCATTTCTATAGCATCCTTAAGGATCGCAGCATGCTTGGAAAAACAACAGATTAAGCCGCCTCTGTTCTGGGGGAGTTGAGCATTGTCACAGTCATTTTACCAGCCTGCAGAATGCCTTTCCCAAGGTGACCTGAGAATCTGTAGGCAGTGTTGGCTTTCTGCTGTGATGTCGCCATTGCAGAACTGATCATCCTGACTTTTGTGGGAAGCAGAAGATGCACCTTTTGTAGAGGGTGGCACAGGCTCGTCTGGTGAAGTATGACATTACTTCTGTTATAACCAAATAAGTCTGTGAATCTTAGCAAGTAAAATATCTGGAAGAAGTGTGAGGTGGCTGAGTTCCAAGCTGTATTGATATTATCTGCAGGGAATGTCTACCAAGCCACAGGAATTTAACCAGTAGCAAAATAACATGTGCTGTGTTCAGGTGATCTTCTTGAGCTTTAACTTCAATTTCTCATCAGAGTGGGAGTTAAAATTTTCAAAGAGTCTGCTGTTTTCTTACTCTCTCTAAGCTTAACCTGCTTTCTTCACTGAAACAATTGTCAGGCACTGGAAGGGGCTCCCCAGGGCAGTGATGGCGTCACCACCTTGGAGGTGTACAAGGAAGAACTGGATGTGGTACTCAGTGCTCTGGTCTGGTTGACAAGGTGGTGATGGGTCAAAGGTTGGACTTGATGACCTTAGAGTTCTTTTTCCAACCTTAATGATTCTGTGCTTGTTGCCCCTGGCATTCTCAGTTTGGCAGAATTTGCAGGTCCTCGTGCTGTCTCCTTGCTGGCCATGCTTTGCTTCACCACAGGAGTTGTTTGGCCTGGGAGAACCTGGCTGTAACCCAATGCAAGCATGAAGCAGGACAAATTCCCTTCTTCCATGTGCCCCAGCCTGCATTGTTTGGCACAGGGTAAAGGGGACTCTGAGCTCCCCACTGCCCTGCTAGATAAGAGTGTGGGGATATGTCTGGATCTTCGACAGCACCCAGAGCTCTGGCAGAGGCAATGCACTTGCTCAACCAACGTCTAGTTCTTCAGCTCTGGTGTATTTATTTTGTTTTGAATTGGAAAAAACCTTCCCTGGTTTAGACTGTAAACCTTGGATAAAAACACTGGATGAGCTCATGCAGCTGGAGTGCAAGCATGGCTTTGTCCTGCTCACATCTCAGGACGCTACCTGGATAACGGCAGCAATGCATAGTAAGCAGGAGGATAACCCAAACACTGGAGCTGGCCATCCAGGTAATGCTCTCCTGGAATGTTCTGCCCACCTCTGAATGGGATACCCTTGGGGAAAGGAGGCTAAACTTGTAAGCACTTACTTAAAGCGAAACTGCCTCTGGATTGCTCCCTCCTTATCTCCAGTCCTGGCTCATGTCATGTGTTGATTATGAGACTCCCAGACTTGATTCCTATCTCTCTTCCTCCCACCAGTTGGTGCTGATGTGCGAATTTGCAGCACACCCTTTCTCCTAGTGACCCCTTTGTCCCAATCCTTAGGTGTATTCTTTCACTTCCCTGGCCAGCTTCTCAAGATTTCCAGAATCATGAAAGAGAAGAGGGAAGGGATTCTGTGTGGAAGAGCATTTCTGCCTCCTGTCAGATCCCTGAGCACAGAGAAGACTTGATGGAAGTGCTGGTCTTGAACCACAGCCTGGCTTCACAGGTGGAATTGCTGTAGTTCTTACTGGGATTTCCTGAATGTATCAGATTTCCTGTGCCTTGGTGTTAGGCTTTTCCTGGAAGCTTTGTTGAATACAGATCCATTTGCCTTAGCAGTTTGCCCAGTTCGCACAAGCTTCAGACAGGTGGGCAGGTACGCTTCTCCTGGCTGAGGTAGAAGACAGACATTGTATATGGTACAGTTGGCCTGGGTGTCTCTGACCTTTAATTTTTTTAAGTTAAAAGTCCCCAGTGTTCCCTATTGGAATAGGAAAACATTGAATAGTGGGGTTTTCATCAAAAAATCCTCCTCCAGTAGTGATTAAATGGGATTAAAAGGAACCTATTGCAGCAGCAGTGCAAGATGTGAGATCCTGGAGCTCTCCTAGCACGGTGATGTGGCTGGGCAGGGTGAGGAACAAGGTGAGATCAGCACTTTGGATCTGAAATTTGCTTTGCTTTGTGTCTAGGGAGGGGACATGGAATATGGAATGGCCTTTGCTGGGAAGATAAATCAGGCAGGCTGCAATGCAAACATTTAGTCAATGTACCCTGCAGCACTTGTTGCTGCCAGGAATGGCTGTCCCGGAGACTGATGGGACCTGAGCGAGCAGCACAGAGCAGCCGTAGGAGGAGTGGGGTGTGTATCGCGTGTTTATATAAATGTGCCAGTATAATTATTTATATTGTCTTGTGCAACTCTCCAGGTAAGAAGGGAGCAGTGGGCAGGCAAGGAGCAGTAAAATGTGTAATGAAGGGACAGTTGCTGAAGGGGAAAATTAGACACGTGTTGCTTTTACTGGGAAATTTTTCTTCAAAGTGTGCAGGACTGCTGGGACCAAAGTTGTGAATATAAGGACTGGAAAATGTCCTAATTTTTCATTAAGATTGTAGGCAGCAGAGATTCACACCAACTCAGACCTGCCTTGGTTTCATCTAAGCTTGTGCCTTGACAAGTAAAAGAAGGCTCTGCCATTTCTAAAGAACTCGTCTTATTCTAGAAGACTGTTAGCACATAACCCAGGAAATAAAATACTCATGCAAATGTGGAGCGGGCTCCAAGGCTGGATGACTCCTTGTAGACTGTAAAAGCCGTTTGTGTGAGACGCTCCCCACGCCATGGCTGCACAGATGACTCCTCGCTGCCTGGCACAGCAGCAAAGCCCAGGTGCACAGATGACAGGGACAGTTTGCCATCCACACCTACCAGGTTCACACTCTGCTTCCTCATCCGTGATCCTCCACCACGCTGCTCTGCCCTGTGAGTTCCAGTGCTTTGGGAAAGAATGCTCTCCCTCTTTGTTATTTACTAGGATTTGTTACTATTAAAGGGAACTTTCCTTTTTTTCATTACATCTGTGTATGGGGCCTGCCCCATAGGAGAGAGAAGCTAATCCCTAGACAGAAAGGAACCTGGCTAGCTCTATTTCCTATACCCTGGAGAGGGAACAGGCAGGAAACCTGGGTCACTGTGGCAGGCAGGGACCTGCAGTGTAATGTAGAAGCGGTGACTGCACGTTCAGGAAGCAGCCTTCAACAACTTAGCAAGCAGGTCTGGAAATGAGGATTAGGAACCTCAGATCATCAGCTCCAAAAGGTTCTCTTTATGAACCTTGGTTCTGTTCCTTCTCTGTGATAATACTGTAGAGTTTATGGATTCCAGCTACAGCTAAGACTCTGGTGGTTGTACAAAGATACTGCAGCTCTTTTAGTTGGAATGAACAGGTAGGGAGGAAAATGGGAATGGGGGGAACATGGCTAAAAGGTCACTGGGCTGGCCCATCTCTGCTGGCCAAGCCACTCCCAGCAATAATAATGACAGCCCAATGATTATTTGTAGCATGTCACTCATTTATTTATTTTAACGGTGGTTCAACAAAACCAATGTTTTAAAAACCCCTAAAAAGTCACGGGGGTGGGTTTTTATGGTTTATATCTCTGTTCTTTGGACCTAAAAATATCTGAGGGTTAAGCCAGCATTGTCAGTGGTTTGGAGAGGCCAAGAATCCTCTTTATGTGCAATGGAGCAAGGGCAGCTGACGGGTTTGCTGCTGTGAACTCTGACCGCTCCGGGCTGTAATCCCCAAAGTGTCCTCTGATGATGGCCCAGTCACCAAGCCCAGCCGGCACTGCCGGAGCTTGTGTCCTGCTGAGTACAGTCGCTTGTGGAAAGTCTGCTTCCAGGAGTCAGTAAACCCTGAGGCACAGGCAGCGCAACAGGATTAGAGGGTGATCCCAGACTCCAGACCTGGCAGCACTGACTCATGGTGAGGACAGGGGAAAAGTAAAAGCGCCAGGTCATGTGCTGCTCATCTGCAATGCAAATAAATGGGGTGAATTCTTCTACAGCGAGCCACAAAGCAAGCAATCAAAGCTTTCCTTCCTGGAATGACAAGGGATTTGTGGCAGGTCCTGAAATCTGCAGCCAGGCGACACAGGCGGAGATGTCGGGTTCTTTAGAAGCTGCAGCAGCTCCCGGCCCCGAGGCTGTGGAGCCGAGAGAGAAGAGCTGACGAGAGGAGCTTTAATAAGTCACAGTGAAGTGGGGTGGTGAAAAAGGGCAGAGGGGAATGGGAGATGATCTCCGCAAGGTTCTTGCCTGAGACCCGGCACATCGGGGTGCTCAGGTGTGACTCCGAGCTCTTTCTCTCTCTTATCCCCTCTAGGGACCAAGAAAGGAGACGGTGAGAAGGCAGCGAGATGGTCCCGAGAGGCTCTGCTGTTGACATCTGTCGTTATCCGTGGAACAGGAATCTGAGGCTTCTCCACGCTGAGCGCTTCTGTGTCCCATCTGCTACCACACCCTGAAATCAAACTCGGCAGCTTAGGTGAACCAGGCACTGTACAAACATGTCAGACTTGCCTCCACCCCTTTTTCTTCTCCCGCTTTCTCCTGCCGTCTTTCTCTCTCAAGTTTATCGACGTGTCAGCGGATTCCGGTGGCGGAGCATTCTCACTTCACCTCTGGTCACGGAGCAATGAGGAGTCAGGGGTAAGCGCCCTCCTGCAGATTTGGGGATCGACACTGATTTGCTTGCTTGCTTGCTTTAAAGCTGTAACAACCGTCCTAATGGCCGCTGTTTTGTGGGATTTGTTCCCTGTGTTTACGGAGGACTGGGTTTGTCAGTTTAAACTAAGTCTCCACTTCCCAGTGGCTGTGCTGCCTCGGCTTAACCCCTTCCCTTCGGAGCTGAGCCGTGCCACTGCCAAGGATTAGCGTAATGATCGCACATATGTTGGCAGTGCCAGCCTGGGGTGAAGTGAGAGTGGAATAGTTCGAGGGGTCATACAATTTTTTCTCTCAAGGGATGCTTCTGGAAGGGAAGAAAAACTGGGAGCTGGATTCCATTGGGAAGGAGTTTGCTTCATCTTCACTCCTATAGCCCAGCAACACCGTCCTCCAATCGGCTTTGCTGCATGACAGTGGGAGAGTTTACCTCCAGACCCTTCTTTCTCCTCTCTTTTGGAACTGTCCACCACCGGCATTGTTGCAGCAGGACTGCCAGTAAGATCTTGTGGTTTTTACTTTCCAGGGTCTATGAGGTGGGACAATGTGTGGGGCTGAGGTCTGGTGGTTCAGCCAACGGACACTCAATAGGATGGGGCATGTGGCGAGAAAATGCCTTGTTGAATCTTGCAGGGTGATGCTCTTAAAACCTTGGGGTGAAGAAGGGGTTAAAAATTATTCTGGATGATGCTTGAGAGAGCAGACAGCATGTCAGGAACATGCATACTCATTGCCTTTACAGGAGACAGAGCAATATCTGCTCTTAAGTATCTCATATGTGCAAGGACCCTCACCATACCTTACAGAGAGGTCTAGTTAAACCCCTCCAGTCTGTGTTCCCAACCTTCTGGCAGCTGTGCTGGCCAGGATCCTTTCAGAACACCTCCTGGAGCTATGCTGGAGTACTCGTGTGGGGCTGGGGGTGTGAGTGTGTTTTGGCTGGCTGAAAGCTGCCTAATCTCGTCCTATTTAAGTTACAGTATATGGTTTTATTGGGCATTTGTACTTAATTATTTTTGTCAGGTAACCAGTGCATACAGGCAGGTATTTGCGGTGACAGAAAACAGTCCTGTCTGTTAATATTTGCTTTCTTCTTTGCCAGGACACTAATGCTTTAATGTATTTGGGGGCAGAGCACTGAAAAAACAGAAGAGCAACTTGTGTCTGGTGAGTGCAAACTCTCAGGTGAGGCTGGGGGATGGACGGAGAGTAAGAGACCTTTGCCCTGTCTTTGTCTGCTTTTCTGAGTTCTCTGTTTGGGTACAACCTGAGTCAGCCCCTAACACAGCTGCTGGGGAAGGGAACCTGCTGCCTGGCTCTCTCTCTAGCCCTGTCCCACAGAAAAGTCTCATTCCTGATGGTGTGATGAAGCTTTATATTGATTTTAACATTCATTGCTGCCTTGGTATGTATGTTGTGCATGCTGTGTGAGCAATGGTTTATGAATCTAGAAGCAAAGCTGATCAAATAGTGGAAAGAGCTATCAGCAAATAGCTTGCTGGATTAGTAACTGCGCTCCCAGATGGAAAGCCTGCTCCCTGCACAGGGGTTGTTTCTGTCTGGATGGGTGTGAGTATGGATGTACCTGGGAACAGGACCTGGGTCCTGCTGCCAAGGCTTGCAGAAGTGAGAAAAAACACTTGCTTGGTCACAAAATGGTTTTCATTCCTAAGGAGAATGAAATTAATTAAGAAGAATTCTTTAAAGTTTGTCTGTCCTGCCTCCAATCAGGAAAAAAGAGCTCTTTTTAACCTACTTCTCTAATATGCTTAGGGAAATTCACAAGCAGAGAAAAGAGCTAAATATTTGTGTAAATTGCTTTAAACAAAATTGCTTAAAGCAGCTTGGACTAGCTTAGCCTGATTGCAAGTAAAAACACAGCCAGGCTCTGAGCTCTGTATTGCACTTGTGGGTTTTTGGGTACCCGCAGGGGTACCCTGCTGAAGTTCCATCCCATTCAGAGCAGCACACAAGCTCTGTACCTGGACGGGACACAAGTGAGCAGGAGTAGCTGAAGGCTCACCAGGAGTTGTGCTGCTCAGCACTGAGGGCTGCAGAGAGCACAGCAGACTCTGACACCTCATCGGGGAGGGTTCTGGACTGGGGACCACCTGCTTTGTCTGTGGCACCAACCCTGCTCCAGTCTCACCGACTTTGAGTTATAATGGCATAGACTTAGTGCAATGGAGCACAAAATCAGCACTTGGCTGCTGCAGGTCTTGTTTTTAAGGAATTCCTCATTATGGTTTCTAAATTTGCAGGATTACCGTGTGGTTTGAGGACTAATGCACTGCCATTCGGTCTTAGCAATGATACTGTTGTTCTGTGACTGACCTTCCATGAATCTGGCAAAAGAGAACAGTGGGAATGGAGGGTACCCATAGACTAAAAGTTGAAGTCTATTTCCCTCAAAAATGTCTCAGGAAATTACACTTTCCCTAGGGCTCAGCCATTTAACTTGTAGTGTTAGTAGTTAGATTATTTTGTAATTAATTGATGAACAAAGTGTAGCTGTGGCCGATAGCAGTCATTTATCTCATGTTAGGAGTGCACCTCAGGTTTTAACGTAGAGAGGGCTGTGTGAACACTCGCAGTGGTGGCAAACAGAGCAGGATAACTGATATTCCCTGGGAGAAGACTTGTCTGTTGTGATTTAAATTTGCATCTCAGTGTTGGCAGCAGTGAGCAGGAAGACACTGAGAGTCAGGCAGGTTGTGGGGTTTAAGCAAGTCTGTCCCTTCCATGTTTTGGGGCACGCTGTCTGGGCTGCAGTTTTCCCATCAGTTATCCTGTGGGGATAACACAAGCAAACTGCCTTGCAGGCTGCTGACAGCAATTAAATATATCTGTATCTCTCTTTGGGAGAACATGATGAGCATAACTAGGGACTGAGATTGTTTAGTGTTGGCTGGAAGGAAGTTTAACTCTTGCATCTCTATACTTCAGTGATCTGGGGAATTGCTGGGGTGCCTCTGTCAGTTCTTTGCTATGCTGCTGGAGTGAGGATGCTGATCCAGGACGGAGGTCACCAGTGCCTCTGCTGCGACAGGTCTGCTTGTGAGAATTCAGCCCTGCTCCCAGGGTGTGTGACTCTTCCTGCATACAGGAAAATCTGTGCTGTGCCCATTTGCAGCACAGAGCTGCAGCTTCCCTCTTGTAACCCCGTATGCCAGAGGCAGCTGGATCTGTGAGCCATGCAAGAGCACACTGAGGCTCCAGCGCTTGCATGGAGCCGCAGGATGTGGTGCCCAGTGTTGCAGTCCAGTGCCTTGGCTCCTTCCCCTGCCATGTGACCCTGCATGCCAGATGTGGCCCTTTGGCTTGTCCCAACATAACCTCTTGTCTCATATGTAAGATGTTGCTATTCATGTGAATTTTTGGAGACAGGACCTTAAATGTTCTTATTCTAATCTCGATAGTACTTTTATGCTGATTTTGAATGGATCTGTCACACAAGACAATGGAGAGTTGAAGTCCTGAATCCTTCAAGCGCTGTCTTGAAGCTCTGTGGTGCTTTGGATTAACAGCAAAATACAGCAACTTGTTTTTAACCTTGATGCATCCTTCGTGGCAAAATAATGTCAGTAAATCCATGTGGAACAATGCAGCTGCTCTTTGGACAGGGATCAGGGAGGGGTGTAGGTGTGAGGTGAGCATCAGAGGTGCAGCACTGCATGGTTTGGTATAGCCAGAACAGGACACAAGCCACATGAATCATGTAAAAGGAGGAGGAAAAGGGTCAGAGTTGTTGTGGCTTTGGTCTCAGCCTGGTGACCTGCAGCACACGTCCTGCTGGCTCTGCGTGCTGAAGCCACAATGAGTGAGCCGCCTTCCCTGGTGCTGCAGCAGCGTTCGGTGGCTCTGCCCTCTCACACACTGAGCCCAGGTGGGAAAGGCTGGTCTTGTAATGAAGGCACTGGACTGCAGCTGAGCTTTGGGTGCCATTTCTGTCTGTGCTGCTGGGTTCTGTCAAGGCGTCTGGACCTGTGTGCTGGTGTCCAGATCAAACCTGTGGTCAGAGTGTGTCTTGGCCTCCACTGGGGCCCTGCACCCATGTTTTCTCTCTGTGGAAACCAGGGTGTGTTAGGCCTGGATCTGGCCTTGATATAAAGTTAAAAAGCAGCCAGGAGACATACCTGGGAGATATTGTAGATCTGCTAATCTAGACATAGCTGGGAAGAAACAGGGCC
This sequence comes from Aleadryas rufinucha, assembly GCA_013397815.1. Lineage (NCBI taxonomy): Eukaryota > Metazoa > Chordata > Aves > Passeriformes > Aleadryas > Aleadryas rufinucha. The sequence goes on from VZTH01000311.1 coordinate 39,849, forward strand.
AGTAATTTTTTTTCTGTCTCATCTGCAAATGAGGATAATAATTTCCTTTCCTCACCTTTCGTCTGTTTAGATGAAACCTCTAGAGGGTGGGGCCTGACTTCAGAGACAGACACAATGGGATGGTGACTTCAGCTGGGATTTCTAGGGGACTGTAAATAAGGGAAAACTTTGTTATTTGTCAAGGGATAAAGCCCATTAGCAACTGCAACGTGCCTGTGCTGGTTTTGGAAAGTTCAAGAGGTCTTTTCTTTGCAAGTGCTTTAATATATGTCTCGGAATGAAGTTGGTATGGTATAGCTAAAACACATCTGAAAGTATGTAACCCAGCAGCATCCCAAACAAGCTGAGCAAATAGGCGTTCAATGGGTTTTAGTCCTAATTTATGAGCAAGGAAATGGAACAGGGGAGAGAGAGGCAGCACCGGAGCCTTCAGAAGCCTTCAGACTCTGCTCAGTAGGGGCATGGCAAAAAATGTCGAGCCAGTTGTGCTGTTCTTCTCATTTCTCAGAAACAAACCCACCAATATAACAAATATGTCTCTCCCTAATCTTATTTCTAATGTAATATTAATCTGTGCTCTCATGTGTGTTTGGGCAGGATTTAGAGCATTACATCAGTGTGCTGTTGCTTTGCTCTGACATGCAGCTTTGCCATGGGGGGCTGGTGAGGGAGAAAGGAGTAGAAGGAAAGGACTTGAAATGAGGAAAGGGATAGCACAGCAAGGAAATATCCACTCTTCCTTTAGGAGGAAAAAAAGTACTTCAACCAGTATTTCTAAAACTAGAATTGCAGACAAACGTGGAAGGTGTCAGGGCAGTGCTCTTAGATCCCATTTCAGATTTTGGACCGTTTGGCTTTTTCTTCTCCCTTTCACTGACCCCTGTTGCCATTCCTTGCTGTGTGAAGTCACATTTGGTTTTGTCAGCTCTTCAGGGACCTATCCTGTCATTTCCCTTTGTTTGCAAACTGCTATGATCATTTATGGCTTGTTATAAATAATAAGAGTGTTGGAAACCTCAGGAAGGCAAACCATGAGTATTTTAGAAGGTATGGGATGCAGTGAAATTCCATGTGTGCATATTCACTCATGCATACATGCATATGACACATGCATATGACATGCATGGATAATGGCCTAGTTAACCTGTAATCCATTTCAAATGCAGCACATGACAGTGAGCTGAGTAGCAGAGTATGGAAATACATTTTTCCTTTTAATTGGTGGGTTCTCTGGGATCTTCATCTTCCTACTGCAAACTCAATCTGCATCTTGCAGTTCCTCAGGTCCTATAGGAAGAGTTCTCCTTCTCTCCCTCTCCTCTTGGAGCTGGCCAGAGCAGTTTGGCAGATCAGCTGTGGGAGGACTTGGAAATGATGGGAATGGCTTTCTTGAGCCCAGAGACCAAGCGTTATCTCTCGTCTGGGGCAGGAGGAATGTAGGGAGCTGCGTCCAGATCTGCGATAGCGACGCAATGAGCTGATGAGCGAGTTCAGTGCTGCAGCAAGGAGGGGGAGGGAGAGCTTATTTTTAACTGGAAACTGCACAAGTGAGACTGAAGTAGCTCTGTGCTGCCGTGCTATCATCAAGTGCATGTGTGAGTGAGTGAGGGTACGAGCACGGGTCCGTACGGCGCGGTGTCCTAATGGAACGTGTGGCTGGACGTGAGCAGGGTGGAGGCAGGTCGGGTGAAAAGGCAGTGCATGCTGCTGCCTTTGTTCTGGGCGTTGGAACGAGCCACTCCTGATAACATTTATCTACTTCTTTTTTTCTTTTTTCTATTTTTTTTTTTTCCGGTGGTGTTGCTGCTTTTCTGTGCCCTCCTCCTCGGGTTGCCTGTCTCCCACCCATTCTTCTCTTCCTTACTAACTCTCATTCCCCTTCCATCCTTAATCTTCCCACCCCTTCCTCTCATCTGAGCCTGACCCCTCTCTCTTCTTGCCCCTCCTTCCCAGCTGATCCCTCCCCCTGCTCTGGATCTGCTGGCTGTGGGATTTTTTCTCGTGCTCACTGGCAGATGTGACAGCTTTTGGAACTGTATCATCTAGGAACAGCTATATCTGGAGTTGAAAAACCTAACGTGGTTTCCCAGGCAGCAGGAATGGATCGCTGAGAGAATTTCAATCTCCGACTGCTTTTGTCTTGTGGTAGTGACTTTTATTATTTATGTTTGTGACATTTCTTACAGTACAGTTGTCAGCACTGAATGAAAGACTAAAGTCTAGTAGATGATTATAAAATCAGTGTCACAGTATTTGTGTTGTTATATTAAAGGGATGCTGTCTATGTTTAAATACAGGTTAGGCTTGATTTACAAAATCTTATATGCATAAAATGTTCTTATGAATTTCTTACTGACTTAGAAAAGGCCTGGTTTTATGTGTTTTATTTAACAATAAACATTATTTAGCTGGGTATTGGAAATACAAGTAAATAGCTCTTGCATGCAAACCACAAAGTGAAAGGAGACTGGTTAAATACAGACATCCTCAATGAGATGCAAAACCTACCAAGATTATTAGAATTCATTGGATTTCAAATAACTATTTTTAGTGTATGTATTTCATTTGATCTTAATGCAGTTTACCTTTAAACCACCTGTCTGATCTCTTTATAATCAGGGATTGATGCTGACCATAGAAAGCAAATGCCATTGGATGCCTAGGGGTGTGTTGTATTTGGAGCTGATTACATTTTGTTGTTTTTAAGCTGTCTGTTTTAAGCCAATAAGGTAGATGCAGGCCATGCCAACCAGTCACTTAAAACTGACCATGAACTCAGTAGGTGCTCCTTTCTGGCTTTTGGAAGCATGCTTTTGGCTACGGGATCCGAGTGTAGCCCACGTGTTGATTGCCAGGGATAGGGGTTTTATGTAAATATACAAGTGTAGTGTTGTGTTTATGCTTCTGCAAACTGAGTGAAATAGAGACACTGTTCTGGTTGGGATCAAAATATCACCTGGGCTTTAAAAATTTGCATTTTGAAGCACTTAAGCCAGAATAATTCTCCTTGTGGGGAAATGCCTGGCATGTTCAGAAAACCATTGATGCTAAAAGTGCTAATGATGGTGGCATTTGTAACACTCTGTTTTACAGGACCCCTTGCCACATGAAGCACTTAAAAGAGCAAACTTGAGACTGTCTGCTATGACCTGGGTATCTTCTCATTATGAAGCTGTGAGAGTAGGAGCAGGAGAGATACTGGTTGAAACAGTAAGATCACTGGGATCGCTGTGACTGGGTCAAGGTGGATCAAGGAGCTGTCATAACTGACATGTAGTCAAGGATTCAGAACTGAACTGCTTGCTGTAATACTACAGAGATACTCCCTTCTTTCCTTGGAGGCTCAGCAGCTCCTCAGCAGCTCCAGCTGTTGGTTTGAGCACTAACACCACGAACTATTAGAGTATCTTTCCTTTCCAGGATAGCCTGCACTTTCTTTCTTTAAAGAATTGCCCTCTGACTTTAGTCTTGATTCTTAGTTAATAAGCAGCACCTAAGGGGCCTGAGAGATTAATCACTGTGTTTGAGGAGCTGCAATACAGACCTGGAGCACAGACACCCTTCCCATAAGCTTTCCATTAAGATATATTTGGGTTTTCATTGGAGCTTGTTCTAAAGCAAAGATTATTCTGGCTGCAAAATCTCTTCTAGGCAGAGCAGTTGCTTCCAGCCTCTTTTGTAAGTGGCGGTTTTTGTTTTTAGTTTCCTAACCTTTTGTTTTCTTTTTCACCTGTGAGGTATCTTTAGTAGGCTGTTGCAATGGACAGTGTGTGAAGTTGGTATTTCACCAAGGATGGTTTACATGACTGGGAGGTTAGATGGAGCAAAGGTCCTTCTCTGCCATACAAACACTTCTTATCCCTGTGACTGCAGGATTGTGGTAACCAAACTGGGAGCCAGTGTGTATTGGATTTTCAAGACCCCAGTCTAGCACCAGGGAGCAAAGTCATTGTTCAGATGGTGGCTGCACTTTGCTCCCTAAACAAGTTTAGAGTGGGACAACCTGGAAAATGTTTGACATAGATTTCACTGTGATGTGCTGATTTTGGAGACTGATGTTGTCTAGAAGTGTGTTCACGTCTACACCACAGCAGGTTATCTCTCTATGCGGTCTGTCTCTCTGACCCTTGTTAATATTTATTCAGCACAAATAGTTGGAAGCCGAGGTCCTGTACAGGGGAAGAGTGACTGCTACAAACTTGAAGATTAAGTGGCAAAAATCCTCAGTCTGATGTCAGGGAGGAGATGGCATTCATGGCTGTAAGCAGTGTTAGTGAGAGGCAAATGCCAATAGTAATGTTGTCTGTGGAAAAGGAAGAGCATATAAACTTTGTTATTTTTGTTTGTTGGTGGATGTTAATTGCTTTAAAAAAACCTGTGCGACTTTTTCCCAAAGCAGTGAATATAGTCATGGAACATTTCAGAGGAGAAGGGACCTTGAGAGGTGAAGCCCAACCCCCCTGCTCAAGGCAGGGTCAGCTTGGAGTGTCAGGCTGGATTACTCAGGGCTTTGGCTCTGAGAGCAAACCCCTGAGGATGGGGCCTGCCCAGCCTGTCTGGGCAGGCTGCTCCAGTGCTGGACTCTCCTGGTCACAGGAGAGCTTTTCTTTCTATCCTGTCAGGACCACTCCTGGTTTGATTTATGCCTGTTTGTCTCTCACTCCCACCACTCCCCACTATGAAAAACCTGGCTCTCCATAGAAAATCTCCTTACCGCACCCTATCTTCCCTATCTGGTTTTTGTGAAGAGGTTATATCAATCCATTGCAGTCCTCCAGCTTTCCCACCTCTTGACTGCATGCAGAACTCCGGTTCTTCCTTTCCTTCATATCCTTGATTTCAAAAAGGTCCAATCTCTTAGCTTTCTATTGTTTTCTAGCTAAGTATCTTTTTTTGGTTAGAAATTCTTAATTCAGTTTTTGAATGCCTCCTGTGTTTGGGTATATTTCAGTGTTAGGTGCTTCTGGCTTGTTGCACTTGCAGTGGCTGTTCACACAAGCTGTCTCTCTCAGCCCCCAAGGGAAAGGAATCTTAGTTTTTAATTTTAGCTTCTTCAGCTACCTGCTGACAGAGTTTGATTTCCATCTACCACCTCCTCCCTCCCTCCCGAGCCCTCTGTCTAAGCAAGAAAAACTGAGATCCAGAGTCAGTCTCAGGCAGCTCTTCCTTTGGCAACAGCTCTGCTGTCTTTAAATGGGAACCAAGTGGATATAACTTAGTTGGAGTAAGCAGTGAGAAGACAACCTGAGCCCTGTTCATAGCCACCTTAAATTCCAGCCTTGTGGTGGAATCAATGCTGTCTAACTAGCTGGACTCCAAGCCATTTAACGTAGGTACAAACAGGTAAAATATAAATATGTATCTCTAAATTATTGTTTAAATCGTTTTATCAGGCAATATGAATTTGTAGAAATAAAGGAAGTCACTAGAAACCCCATCTCAGCCATGAACCTGCAATATGGCCTTGGGCAAATAGTCACCTTCTCGGTGTCTGTTTCCTCATCTGTAAAAGCAGGTGATCAACTCCTGTTAAAGTGTTTTTCACTGGAGGATGTTCTCAATACAACATAATTAACTCATAGAATTGATACATGATTTTACTGGTTAGGCACTTCAGCCCTAGGCAGGCACTGACGGCATTGCCTTCTCCACTTCAGGCATCATGTTCCGCAAGAAGAAGAAGAAACGCCCGGAGATCTCAGCCCCGCAGAATTTTGAGCACCGTGTCCACACCTCATTTGACCCAAAGGAGGGCAAATTTGTGGGCCTGCCACCTCAATGGCAGAATATTCTGGACACGCTGAGGCGCCCCAAGCCTGTGGTAGACCCTTCAAGGATCACAAGGATGCAGCTCCAGCCCATGAAGGTAAGGGAAGGGAGACTGTTCTTTTCTGGTCCTCAGGGAGTTGCCTCCAAGTTGAGGCACTGTTTCCATTGCCCCATGAATGGGACTGAGTGGTATCTGTAGGGAATTCAGTGGATAGCAGGCTTTGATAGCCCAAGGTGATAGTAACTTCATCAGGAATAAGGACAGTAGGATCCTGACCTGTTGCTGTCACTGTTGAAATAACCAGCTGGCTGCCTGTCACTGTGATGAGGACCTGTGAAAGTTCCTGTGGTAGCTGACAGGACCCAGGATGTGTTCAGCTGTTGTATAGGGAAGCCAAGAGAAGAATTCGTGGAGAGACCTGTTTTAGCAGGTTTGTCATTCTCGTGGGTGAGCAAATTTGGCTGGTAATTAAGTTGCCTGGGAAGCCTAAGTGGGAGAGAGAGCAGGATAGCGCTGCCTTGCCTGTTCATGGACAAGTAAGGACAGCAAGGACTAAACTATAGGATCTGGGCTAAAACAAAGCAGCATTTTAATGGAAAGTGGGACATAGTAATGAGGGAATGTCCTTCAGAAAGGAAAAGCAAGTGATTCCTGTATATGGGTGGGTTTAGATGGCTGCTGGTACTGGCATCTGGAAACTCTGTAAGTGACAACAGGAACATGCTGTGGGAAAAGGCAGCTTCGTGGTGACCTCTCCGGAAAGGAAATGAAAGATGGTGACAGAAATATTGTGCTTAAAGTCTTGCTAGCTTAGGGGAGGTTTTTGTTACCAGTTTAAAAAAACCCTGTGGGGGCCTAAAAACTGAATGGTGCATTGTAAAATAGAGATGTTGCTACTTGGATTTTAGGAGGGATATAAAAAAGAGTTGTCTATCTGATGAATATATTTAGCTTTTTGTGTACAGGTGCTTAAAACATGGGGACTAAAGGGGACTATATTTGGTATAATGTAAGCTTTAGTACATGATCAAACCTGCAAATGAAATGGCCCATCAGGATCTTTGAGCAGATGCTGATTTATAAAGGAAAAACTTGCTTAGGAAGAGCAGGTGGGGGGAAAAAAAAAAAAAAGAGGTATTGCCTGGTGTCCTGAATGTGCTTTGAGGGTCAAAATGTTGTAGGGGATAGGAGCACAAACCAGAGAAGAGAGAAAATGTGTAATAAGAGACCAACTTGGTTAGATCAGGAGCTCTTTAATGACTTTAAACTGCAGGAGGATTGCTCAGAAGGGTGGAAACTAGGTCAAGTTATAAAGGGCAAAGAGAAAAGAAATTCATGTATGAGCAAAACTGGAAGGCCAAGGCACAAAAAGAGATGTTATTCTCAAATAACGTCAAGGGCGCTAAGGAAGACATCATGAGTGCACTGAGGAGGAGAAGGAGGGTGAAGGAAAGAATTTGTTCACTGCTGATTTTGGAAGAAAGTTATCAGATGACACTGAGAATTCCTAAGTGTTTAATGGTTTTTCTTTGGTCTTTATTAAGTGTGATCAGTGGGCTGACAATTAGCATGAGCATGAAGGGATGAGAATGCAGGCTGGAATAAGAAAAGAACAGGAACAGAAATGAGACTTAGCTAAGAAATTGCATATTTTCAAGTCAGCTGGGCCTAATGAAATTCAAGGAATTGCAGATCAGTCAGAATAATTTCTATCCCCAGAAAGAGACTGGAACAAATAAGCAAGTAATCTATTTGCAGCCACTTCCAAGGAGATAGCAGGGTAATAGCTGGCAGCCAGTATGGATTTATCAAGAAAAGAGTCACGTCAAGCAACCCAATTTTCATCAGTCACAGGGTAGGGGGCTTTGGGTCAGGGAGAATTGATAGCACTCCCCTGTACCTTGACTTCAGTGAGACTCTGGACACTGCACCGATGGCATTCCCAGAGCAAACCAAGTTTCCTCAAGTATTAGGCAATGGATGCTCAAATAATAGTGTGAGGCATCACTGTTGAAACAGAAATGTGTATGAAGAGATTTCCTGGAGTTCACCCTGAGCCTTATGCTGGTCAGGGACTTTCATATCTGAGTTACTAAACCTGAGGATGGTAAAAGCTGAAAGGAGGTGCAAATCCTTAAGAGAACAAGGACAGAATACCCAACAGGCTTTGAAAACTAAAGAATCATCTTAAACTAACACTGCTTTTCCCAGTAATTCCAAGTGCAAACACCCTCTTAGACTGCATAACAAAGCTGACTATTTCTGGTAAACGCCATTTGAATTAATTCCTGTTCAATGATGCCAGTCAATTAGATCTTTTTTTTCCCCAAGTGCTAGTTGGCCATGCCCTTGTATATAGTCCTGGATTCAACTACCAGAGCACTTCCTGGGTTTGTTGTGCCTTATAAAAAGGTGCTTTTCTTGTTATCATTTCTCAGTTTTGGTCAGTAAGGCATGATCTATGTAAGATATGTAACTCCGTATAGATTTGGCTCAAATTTGGATGTTTCCTCATTAAACTGATGCAGTCCTTAAATGCAGTAGCAAAGCAAGATTCATTCACATCTTCCCTGTCTGCTGGGGCTAGGTCTGACTTCATGGGAGCAACCTGAGTCTGATTCTAGGGAGTTTTAGGGAGGAAAGCACTGGAGTGGATTTTTTGGAGAGGCCATTGCATGTTGTTGGAGACTTCTTATTTTGAGAATACACACGTCTTTCTGGAATGACTTTTGTCCATTTTGGACAAAAATTTCGTGTCCCCAGCACATTGTTCCATGCCAGCAGCTGGGCTGTGGAGGAAGGGGGGTGTGTGTGTGGTGAGGCAGTAGGAGTGAAGACCAGAATTTCCAGCTGCAGCTGGTGTGTGTGCCATGGAGTGAGTTGAGTTGTCCTTTCTTCACCTTGTTGAACAAATCCCTTCTGTTCTGCCTTTCATTCTCAGACACTGAGCAAACCAGGTGCTCGTTTGTGCACCGTGGTGGCGTTCTGTTGAAATTACTGGAGCTACTGTGTTGCACCAGCTAAATATTAGTCTCAGTGTAATTAATTCAGCATGTTTAGAAGATCCCTGGAGCTCAGTTAGCAAACAGGAGATTGCTGTCACTCCAGGGAAGGACTTTCTTCAGGCAGAGGTTCATGAAAGTGTAGGAGTGATCCTGTGCTGCAAATTTCTGTGGAGAAATGAAACATTTTGGTTCCCAGCACTAGAAAAGCTTCTGTAAGCTTTTCAGTTCCAGAAAAAAAACAAGGTAGAACACTACATAATATACCAACAGCTTCAAGTGTCCTACTTGTACAGAGCTGGTGCCTGTTTGGATGGAAGCCTTGTTCTTCAGCCTTTGCTTACAAGGCAGTTGTGAGCTGCTGTGACCCTTTGTTCATCGTTTTTAATTATAATAGCTTGGCAGAGCAGAGCAGGGAGGCAGAGTTGGAACAGCACGGTCTGCACTGGTCAGGATTGAGATGTATTAGCAGAAATTGTGGAGAAGCAGACTGAGGGAGGCTGATTACAATGCTATTGAGCATGCTTCAGGGGAGAGATGAACCTTGTGCTGGCACAGCAAAGGTGAGTTTTGCAAATGGAGCTTGCAGCATGCTGGAACTTCTGAGAACTAGTATTTCATTACTAGTGCATTAGAGATGTAGTGTCACAGTTTCAGCACAAGAAAGCCAGGAGTGTTGAAATATCCTAGTTTTGCTTTTAGAATGTGAGCACAACAGCATAATTGACTGTTCTGGCTGACAGCACTGCTGCTCTGACAGTGGGATGTAACCCAAGGACTCCTTTTTTTCCCTCAGTAAAGGACAATGAAACAAAAGACAAAAATCTGTAATTTTTTCTGAACTCCTTAACTTGTCTTTGGCTATATGTACAAAATTTAACCTTTGGCAAGATAAACTGAGCCTCGATTCTTACAACTCTGACTTGTTTCTCATCTTCCCTGTGTTTCCCAGACCGTGGTACGGGGCAGCACCGTGGAAGTGGAAGGCTACATCTCTGGGTTGCTCAATGACATCCAGAAGCTTTCTGCCATCAGCTCAAACACTCTGAGGGGCAGGAGCCCCACCAGCAGGAGGAGAGCCCAGTCCCTTGGGCTTCTGGGAGACGAGAGACCCCCAGACATGTACCTTCAGAGTCCTGAAGGAGACTGGGCAGACAAGTATGGGAACTACCTCAACTGCAATGGTGGGTCCAAGGTGGCCCGGAGGCAGACCATGTGGCCGGATTACAAGCCCCACCTGGAAGGGCAGTCTCATCCCAATGGGATGGTGACAAAAGCGCAGTCCCTGGGGCCGTCGGAGTTCCAGGGCACTGATGGCAGCTGTCTGCAGCGTGCCTCTGGGCTGCAGCACGTGCCCGCTGTGCTGGGGGAGAGCGAGACGGCCATGAAGAGCCCGGAAGAGGGCTGGCTTCAGAGACAGCCCAATGCCAGGCCCTCGGGGGAGGGCAGCCCCAACTCCAAATCACGGGAGAACAGCCTCAAGAGGAGGCTCTTGCGCAGCGTGTTCCCGTCATCCAGCACCTCAAACAAGCCAGGCCCCCCCTTGCAGATCAAGGTAAGAGTTATTCACTGGAGTGCAATGTTGACTTTACAGTTCCAGAGGTTACATGTGCAGCCAATTTAATTGCAAACATCGGGAAACCATCTGTTCTTGTTATGATTAATGTTGGCATCAAAATCGTCCTGGGCAGAGGAAATGTGTGGTCCGCCTGAGCTTCACGAGATGCTGCAAGGCACGGCTCAGGATGGCAGCCAGATCAACAGCGGAAGGTTTGGCGGAGCTGTGGGAGCATGGGCTGGGAAGGATGAGGGGTCTTAGTCATTACCTTCTGTGAGGTAAAGGCACAACTGCAGTGCCATTCTGCTGGCACCAAAGAGCCTTTGCCATTTGGGAAATTGCCATGATTTGCATTAGCAGTGTATTCTTCTGCCTGTGCAAACAAGAACTACCTCGGGAGAGTGTGTTGGTTATAGCTGTATCTGCCAGGCTGCTACAGCAGCAGGGTTTGCATCGGCACCCACGGTGCTGTCACACAGGAAATCAGACTGTTGGATTTTAAAAAGGGTGGGACAGCTCATAGCTACAGCTCCCCCAGGAAAGCTGTCCTGAATGGATGACTCATTTCTTGTTAAACTGTAGAAAATCTCTGGCTCCTGGTACTGGATAGGAAATGCAGCCATTGCTTCTTTTCCATTCTGGGCTGACCCAGCACCCATCTTCTTTGCATGGCTTGTCTGGTGGCTTCAAAGCTGGTGCTGGGCCAGGCTGATTCCCAGCAGCTGTGAAGTCCCTGAACTAGGAGGATGATGACAGGAACCACTGTCCAAACCAACCTGACTGTTCTGAAGGGTGTTGCAGGAAGGGGATGTCGCCAATCCAGCTTCTTGCAGTTTGCATAAGGATCCAGGCTCACGGCTTTGGGCACAGTCGGTTTCCTTTCCAAGGGAGAGGATTTTGAAGGAATGCAGTCCTTGTGTAACCCAAACTGCACTTACTGCTGTCTCTTTGGCTCTGGCCTGATCTACCCTGGTTGGAGGCCTGTCCCTGAGTACCTAGAACTGACCACTTCTGTCTTCACTAGACAGAGTGTCTTTGCCAGGCTCAGCACTTCCACAAGCAGGAGTAGAAGTTACCAGCCAAGTGGATGTGCTTGGGAGTGTTTGAACTCCAGCTGCTTGTCAGAGGAGAGGAGTAGGGAAGGCCTTGAAGACTGTATAATCTATCTCCCTACTCCAGTAAGGGATCTGTGCCATCCCTGGTAGTTGTTTATCTAAGATGTTCTTACCAGCCTCTGATGGTGAAAACCTGGGTCTCCTGCTCTGATGGAGCTGATGATGTGTGAGAAATGTGTAATTGCAGATGAAAGGGACAGGGATATAATTGAGTCATGGAATCCCAGACTGGTTTGGGTTGGTAGAGACTTTAATGTCCATCAGGTTCCACCCCTTGCCATGGACAGGGGCACCTTCCACTAGACCAGGCTGCTCCAACCTGCTCTTGAACACTTCCAGAGATGGAGCACCCACCACTCAGCTGGGTAGCTGGCTGAAATGGGAAGGTGGTGCCTTGAAAGGCAAGTTTGAGTGCACCTTCCTTATGAAGGGAAGGAGAGGGAGAACCAGTGACACCTCAAAATGTCCCAAGACAGAAAACATGTACATGGGGACTGTCAGATTACAGGAGAGGGAAATGAGACTTACGCGTGGTTAAACAAACCTGTGTGAGCTTGCACACGTGTTGTGTGCCCTTCTGCGTGCTCTGGGTTATGTAAAACGGGTTTTTTTCTCTCTCCTAAGACAAAACAAGATTTGGGAAATAAATTCTCTGTTGCTGTGAGCATGTCAGCACAGGACTGCAGGGGTGGAGCTGGTGTACGGGGAGGAAGGAATTCCTGACAGGCAGTTGTGTTTGTGCTGTGCCCTGATGCCGCTAAATCGTGTTTTCCAGGGCCCCTCTGTGTGTGAGGCTTATGCAGATTCTGCTCTTGACAAAAATCCTTGATTAAAACCCAAAGTGCATAGAATTAAATCCTACACAATTATTTTCTGTCTGAGACAGGGAAAATGAATGCCCTTGTAAAAAATTCTCGATTGGCAGTTTTTAGTTCCCATGACCATATTATTAACTTTATTAATAATCTCTCTGAATTCTGAGAGAGAAAAAGCTTTTTGCTTTGAAATTATTTTGCCCTATAATATAAATGATGGGCTTGCTCTTTCTGAAGTTGCTTCTTTGACAGATCCACTATTATTTTGCATATATTTATATACATATAATATGTTTATTTTACATATACACATGTACGTATATAATGTATTTTGTACCCCACCTGCTAAATGTTGTTGAATTTTAATTAATCAGCATTTCCAGGGTATTAGCACGACAATATTTATCCTTCCTGGCATGGGAATGCATATCCCGAAGCCACATTCCCACAGGCTGTGATCTTACTCCATCTCCTACGCTAAACAGGGTTGGGCCTGCTTGTCATTTGAGTGGGAGGTCTCCAAAAACCTCAAGCACTGCTAATCCAAATTCACTGTAGGTCAGTTTGAAGCCAGTGAGGTGGCAGGTGGCTCTCTGTAGCTGGAGTCTCATGCTGGCTGCCTCCAGCTGTCCTGGTTCCTGGTGCTTTTCCCAAAGTGGAGAGCTAATTCCATGCCTGATCGACAGGAATGCTCTGCAGGTACCAGTGGAAAGTGCAGAGAGTGTTTTCAGTAGGCAGAGTGTAATTACCCAAAGGGAATTAGGCCAAGACATCAAAGTGATTTACAGGCTTGGCATGAATCCCCTTTCCTTTTATACAAAGAAAGATCAGAGGCACAGACGGAGAAAGGATTTTCAAATTCTCTGCAGCACAGGTTGCCCCTGAGTTTTGGTGGCAAGGTTGGAATGCTTTTTAGCAGCTGGGGTTTTTTTCTGTGGGTTTTGTGTCTTGGTGGTTTTTTAAAGCATGTTCCCTTTAAACTGCCTCTATTTGGAGTAAAGCGTAGCACCCATTCCCTAAGGGATTCTTGAAGATCTGCATCTAAGGAGATCTTCATCCAAGCCATGTGCTGGCCAGACTTTGGAGACAAGAACCTGAAGCTCTTGACTCCAGTCTGCTCCAAGGTGTGCTAGGGCAGGACGAGATGACAAAGAACTGATTCCTCACCTCACTGCTTGTTAATCCCACCATCACTTTTTCTTTCTCTCACTTTCCTCTTTGTCCTTCTCGAAGCCTAATGCTTTCTTCAAGCCCCAGCAGTGGGGTTCTCCTCACAGCCCTGCAGCCAAAGCCCAGTCTCTCCCCCCAGACCAACCTGTCTCTGAGTTCCCCAGGATGATCTCCGAAGCTGGGACCCCCCAGAAGTCCCCAACAGCAGAGAAGGCTGTGGCAGTGCCACCAGGCCGGCCCTCCCCAGCAGGGTCCCCCAGGAACCGGCAGACCCAGACCAGTTCCAGCAACCTTCACCTGCCCCAGGACTCTGCTGGGAAGGGGCAGCCACCCAGCGAGGACCCCGTGGTTGTGACTCACGAGCAGTTCAAAGCTGCCCTCAGGATGGTTGTGGACCAGGGAGATCCCAGGACATTGCTGGAGAATTATGTCAAGATTGGGGAAGGCTCCACAGGCATTGTGTGCATCGCTCGGGAGAAGCACTCGGGGCGTCAGGTGGCCGTGAAAATGATGGATCTGAGGAAGCAGCAGCGCCGGGAGCTCCTCTTCAATGAGGTGAGTGTGCTGTAGACAGGGGGATTCTGCTGTCCACACTGGAACAATCAGTGTGGCAAAAGGAGGAGAAGAGCAGGATCATCTTCCTTTTAGTAGCATTATTGCTTGTACCAAGAACAGCTGTTGCTGGAGGGATGGAGGCTCTGCACTGTGCTCACAGGGCTGTGTGTGCTCACTTGGTTGGATAAGATGAAGTGTGGTGAGTGACTTTGTGGTGGTCACTTGTCCACTGTGGTTTTGCAGGTGGTGATAATGAGGGACTATCAACATGTCAACGTCGTGGAGATGTACAAGAGCTACCTCGTGGGAGAGGAGCTCTGGGTGCTGATGGAGTTCCTTCAGGGAGGAGCCCTCACAGACATCGTGTCTCAGATCAGGTACAAAGCAAAATCCCAGACATCAACATGGGAGAGCAAGAGCAGCAGAGTAGGGATTTCTGGGACAAATAGTTTCCCTCAGAGATCTTGTGTTTGCAGTGCCCTGATACTACTGCAGTTTATAACTGCTGTCTATTTTAAACACGTGATAATACTTCTGATGTAGAAGGGACTAATTTAAAGTACTGATCCCTTTAGATACCCACTATTCATCTCCTTGATGACCTTCCCTGTACAACACAGTACTCATAAAAAGTGTTGTTTACTGTATCTGTTGAATCCTGGCCAAGTTCATTGGATAGGTATTAAAGACCATGCAGAAATAGTTTTGAGTGGTGAAACCTTAGCCACAAATACAACCTCACTAACTCCTCTGGAGAAGTGCAGCAGAGCCTTGAGATCTGGACTCTTTCCCAAATTTCATTGCCTAAAGATAGCAACTACTGGAGGACACTCTCCTAAATTTGTTTCCTTATCTACACTGCTTCATATTCAATAGTGCCCAGAGCATTTCTGTAGGGCGAAGAAGTTGTTCTCAGATGGCCTCTGGTCCCTCTCACAAGGTGTTCTGATGATCCAGTTATGGTGATCGTGTCTTACCCATAACTCTGGAGCACCCTCCTCCTGCTTCAGAGAGGAGTCCTGCGAGGCTGGAAACTGGGGTGCAGGGAATGCCAGTGGAAAGACTGACCAAGAAAGTCTGTAGGATGAGAGTTTATTTTTGGAAGATTCAGGATCTTAATTGGATTACAATTAGGCAGTATTGCTAGCACTGATTGTATTCAGTTTTTTTAAAAATCATAGTACACCTTTAGTTCACATATGTGCTTGGCCTAGGTCCTGTGGTGGGTTTAAGGCATGTGTCTTGCTGTGTTGGGTGGGTTTAAGGCATGTATCTTACTCTGTTCAGTGGGTTTAAGGCATGTATCTTGCTCTGTTGGGTTCTGTGTTTTGGAAGCACACCTGTGATGATTTTGAGAGGTGTCAAGAGCCACATTGTCCTCTGTAGCCCCCACAACCCCACCTGGAAGGAGTGTCCTGGAGACACTTACCCTGGGCAGGCCCTTCCAGAATGAGTTCAGAGGCATCTCGGGGTCTGCAAGCCAGCATTTAATCCTGAGGAGTGCTGAGTTACAGCTTACAGGGCCAGTGAAACTCTTGTAGCTCTTGGCTGGTACCAAATTACAGATAAAAAGTGATGGAGAGGTTTATGAAGAGTCTGTGTCTTTATATCCACCAGTGAGACCTCAGCCTAGTTCTAAGAAGCTTCCTTTGAACCTGTTAATGAATGCTTGTTTTTCCTCATGATGGAAGCAGGATCTGTTATAACCATAACATTTATCAGAAGTAAGCTGCAAACCTTTATCAGTTTTTCCCAGGGAGGAAAATACCATCATTGCAATCATTAAACTTTTGCTGAGGGGGATAAGTGATTTCCATCTCCAGGAGTGAGGTAATCCTCCAGTAATCTGTTTTACACTATGCAGTCACTTGACTGAAACCAAATTCCATACGTGACAGGGTGAAAGTGCACCTCTTGTGATCTTCTGGAAGCACAGGGCTCTCAGGTGGATCAGCTCAGGCACTATGGAATGAAAAGCACTGCTCCTAAAAACATTTGGTTCTGTACTGGGAAATCCCACAGGTAGTCTGTGTCCCTCTCCCTTTTCAGGTTCAATCATAAAGGCAGAAGTAGCCCTCTGACACCCTTCAGATTTAGTTGCCATCAGAGTGGCACAGTGCAGCTACAACCTGTAGCTGTCCTGGTTTGGAAGAGTAAGGTATGGGGTGCCAAACAAGCAGCACGAGTGTAGATTTCTCAGCTGATTATGTAGACACTGTTATGGGTTTAGAAGGTGCTGATTCATTGCACAGCTCTGCCTTCTGAGAGCTCTCTTCTCCTTAGGCTCACTTGCAGACCCAAATTTGAGGACGTTTTGTTTCTCTGTCCTCAACTGAGGGTTGTTCAGAATAACTGCTGGAGACAGGCTGAGAATCCAGAGTACTCAAACTGGGTGCTTCAGCTATTCTTTGAAATAATTCACTCCTAGCATTTCTCAGTGTAAACATGCAGAGCTGTCACTGTCCCCAGATACAGGAGAGAATTTTCATTTCTACCATTTTCACTCGACTGTGAAGGTTTTTCTATTGCTATTCTAAACAGCAAGTGCTTCTAAAGAGAAGGTTCTTGGGGCTCATATGCCATATGCTAACAGAGTGGTAGAAATTAGGAGTGTCTTCCCTGCTTGTAGCCTGTGCTACCCTTAGTTAGGTGTGTGTGTACCTCAAGTGTCTGCAGAAAACACCTAAGGATCCCTATATTCACACTCAAATGATGTGTTTGGATGTTTTGTGGATACAGTTGCACAATAAGCCTTGTGAATAATGGCTTTACTATATTTGCTTTAAAAAAGCTGTCTCACCAGTTACTGCAGCACCTTGGCATCAAGCAGCACTGCTGCCTGTCAGAACTGCTTGAAACAGCATCTTGCAGAATGAATTTAGGTACAGAATTTAAAGTGCAATTTCTCTGTATTGAACCTGTGAAAACTTAAAATTGTCAACCATCAAGTCAAAAATGTTTTCTGCAGTAACAGATATAGAAAAATGGTAAAGGTGAGATGGTAATTGTCATAGGGAACCGAAGTGGCTGTGCTTTAACCTCCCGGTGCCCCTGTGAAGGAGCGCTGTTCCCTGCACATTTGAAGTCCCCTGTCTCTAATTGCAGGCTGAACGAGGAGCAGATTGCCACAGTGTGTGAGTCAGTGCTGCAGGCTCTGTCCTATCTCCACTCTCAGGGGGTCATTCACCGAGACATCAAGAGCGACTCCATTCTTCTGACATTGGATGGCAGGGTGTGTTTCCTCAGACAAATTGTTTCCTGTCTTCTGCTGCTGCAGCCTCTGTCTCTTATTTCCTTTCTGTTCTCAATCCCTTGTTTTCCCCTTGTCCTCTTACTCTCTTTGTCATTTTTGTCTTGGTGTTTCCCTCTACGTCGTTTAAGGCTTATTTTTAAGGTTGGTTGCTTTTCTCTTTGTACAGGTCAAACTCTCTGATTTTGGCTTCTGTGCTCAGATCAGTAAAGATGTACCTAAAAGAAAATCCCTGGTAGGTACTCCTTATTGGATGGCTCCAGAAGTCATTGCGAGGATACCATACACCACTGAGGTAAGGGACCGCCTCCCTAATAGCAGGAAAGCAAGTAATATTCTGAATTGACACAGGAAAATAACTATTGGCTTATCTAGGAAGTCTCTAGATTCTGTTTAAAATGTAAACCCAGCTATGACTACAGCTTTGATGGTGACGACATCAATATTTCCTAAATCAGTAGAAAACCAGATTGTTCTGCTTCCAGGAACAAGGCATTAACTTATTCTATTCTTACACCTAAAGCTTGGCCTAGACTTGTACCTGCTGTGGACAGATGTGGACAAGGAGCAACCTGTGACATGATAGGGATCAGTAAATCGATTCCATAAAGGAAAGGGGGAGAGATGTGAGCTCTGAGGGGCTCACTTCAGGGAAAGCAGCCATGGGAGCTCTGGAGTTCTGGGCAGGTAGCAGCAGACTGACTAGTTCTGTTTACCAACCAACCAGGTGTGGTACAAGCAGTTACTTGCACACCTTCATGTGTTGCAATACCAGCATGGTTCAGTCCTGGGTGCAAAATTGACTTTGTTAAACTCCTGTAAGGAGCCCAAGAGCATTAAGGGTGTCAGTGTTGGACTCTCTTGGTACCATTTGTCATGGATGGGGTGTTGTGGTCTCTGTGAAAGCAACAAAACAAGGACCTGCTGCTCTGGAGTGTGTGTATTGACGGGACATTGACTCCCACAGGTGGATATCTGGTCCCTGGGGATCATGGTGATAGAGATGGTAGATGGAGAACCCCCCTACTTCAGTGATTCTCCGGTCCAGGCAATGAAGAGACTCCGTGACAGCCCTCCTCCCAAACTGAAAAACTTCCACAGGGTGAGCTGCCAAACACTTGTGAGCCTGATGGTTATCATGGGCAAACATCAGTATCAGCTGTTCCCAGTGCAGCTGCCTGTGGAAATGGTCTTGCTAGGACATGTTTCTTGGGGAACAGCTTTGGCCCCAAGGTCTTGGTGGCTGCAAGCTGCTGCTGACAGCTGGTGGCTGCTTTGGGAAACAGCCCTGGCAGTGTGAGGGCAGCTGGGTATAAATGGAGGGCACAGGTCAGAGCTGCTTCAGGTGGACCCAGCAGTTCCCAGCTTGCTGACATCAATAGAGTAGCACATCTTCCAGGGAAGGGAACAGGAGGATCCCTGCTCTTGGGAGTTTCCAGCTTCATGGCCTTCAGCGCTACAAAGGCTGCCTTATGGTCAGAGCAGGAGAGCTCAGGACAGACAGGAACTCGTGGAGACACTGCAGCAGCCCAGAAGATGAACTTGGCTTCATGGTTTCTTAGGAAAAAGTAGCAGTGACATAAGAAATAGAGTGATCACCTTTTGGTGCCCTCTTAAAGCAGTCCTCCTTTCATTCCATGCCCAGCCTCTGAGATCAAACAGCTTCTGTAGCATCCTGAGCTACCCAGCCTTTCCAATTAATCAGAGCATCTGCAGCTGCTAAAACTGAATTATTTAAGAGAGTAGACTGCTGAACTAACAGCACACACTCCAACATCAACAGCTGTTCTTTTCTTTTTGCCTTTGCAACACTAATTAAAATTTCACAGTCCCATTCTGGACCTGGTGCTTGCCCTCCTTGGGCAGTGTAAAACCATCGTGGTCTGGGTCACACCTTGCTTGGTGACATGGCCCTGCCACAGGCTGTGGCAGCCAGAGCTGGTTATGGTCTTGCTCTACTCCACTTTGTACTGGGAAGCAAACTGGCTTCCAGCAGACCTCTGATTTACAGGCTGGTGGGCATCCTCCCTATTGTCCTGCTGGAGTGCTGCTCCAGCTGTGGATCCAGCCCTCCATTCTGGTGCCAATTCATGGCTTGCTGTGGTCAGTGACTGCAGTACTGGGGGCAGCAGGTTAAAGGGATGCCACCTAGGATAATCCCCTGCTGTGTTGCTAAAGCATGGGCACATTTATTGACAGGGATACAGGCTGGATCCTGGCACTCATACTGAGCTGTGCGGTGCCTTCTCCAGCAATCCCAAGCGAAGTCATCCAAAGCACTCCTGAGATGAGCAATAGCTCAGTGTGAACAGTATTTCAGGATCTACTAAGTGAACCAGAGCTGAGAAAATGCCCCCAGTCTAAACTGGATGTAATTATCAGCATTAAAATAAATAAATATATGCTGAGTTAATTTTTTTTTCCATGTTAATGATGCAGAAGATTAAATCAGCCACAGATGTGCAGGGTCTCGAAGTGGTGCTTGGGGCTGGCTGCTCCCAGGCTTTTACACCTCTTCCAAAGGACAAACCTGTGAGGTCATTCAGCTTTTTGGTACTTGTTCTGCAGCTTCTTCATCTTCTTGTACCATTAGCATGAGGGTTTTTTCAGGCTCTCAGAACCTATTGGAGAATTCTATTTAACTACCTTTCCATAATCTGTGACCAATAAAAGAATTGATTGATGCCCCCTTCCCACTCAAGTGATGTGCCCAGGTAGCAGGAATCCTGCTGAATTTTTGAGCTGAAATCCAGGAAAGTTTAAGTAACAAAATGGGAAGCAGAAGTAACCCAAATGGAAGGACATGGCAGGCAGTCTTGTCTTAATTGGCTGTGTCCCATTCAAAAGAAAACAGCCTAAATATTGTGCCTACCGGTGACAGAGAGTTATGTCCATAGCAGAAAAAGCATGTGACCCATGTCACATTGCTGGGCAAACAGGGATACAGATTGGGAATGTGCTGGATCCTTTTAACCACACCCACCTTGGCAGCCTGGTGTTGCATGAGCTGTGTGCCTGGTCCCTCTGTGGGGTTGATTTGATTGGTTGCTTTTTCACAGACCTCCCCAGTTCTGAGAGACTTCTTGGAAAGGATGTTGACACGGGATCCGTTGGAAAGAGCAACAGCACAAGAACTTCTGGATCACCCCTTTTTGCTCCAGACAGGACTTCCAGAGTGCTTGGTGCCCCTTATCCAACAGTACAGGAAGCGCACATCCACCTGCTGAATTTATACGAGGGGAAACTGTAGGGAAAAGGAATGTTTATTAAAAAATATATAGAAAAATGAAGAGCCCAGGCAGTCTTGACCTGTGAATGGTGCTTGGAACTTCGCAGTGATTGTTTTGGAGGACGAATGTGAATCCTGTCCGTGCATCCTCAGCCTTCTGTGGCTTCTCCTTTGCTGAAGACAATCAATACAGACTGGATCTAAGTGAGACCAAGTCTGTCTCAAGGATAAAGCGGGTATTCCATGGCTTGGGGATCACTGCTGCCGAAGGATGGCATTCGAAAGTGGAGTCTGAAGCTGTGTATCTGAATGTCTGTGAGTTTCTGCACACCCTGGCTGCTGACTACTGAGCTGGAACGATATTTCCCACTTAGAAATGTGATCTTTGTTTCCTTCGTTGTACACTGGAGCCGTGAGCTGACTCACTTTGGGGCACAGACCCCTTTAAACTCTCAATGCACAAAGACTTGACTTTTTTTTCCCTCTGAGACCTTTTCACAGATGATTTTAATTTCCTTTGGTTAAACGTGAACCTAGAAACCTGCACACACTTCCTTAGGGAGCAGATGTGATATGTATATATTTGTTTCTAAGTGGCTCTCTTGCATCAACATGCTTCTCTTTTGCTGCAGAATGTGTATGGTTTAGTGGTCAATCTTGGATCCATTTCATGATTTTAAACTTTTGGAGGGGGAAACCCTTGGATACGGGCCTCAAAGCAGACTCTATGAAGACCAGGTGCTCTTGCCACCAAAATCTTACAGTTGAGAATTCACCATTTACAACACCTTGTGTGCTGGTTGGAAT
Source organism: Aleadryas rufinucha (assembly GCA_013397815.1). NCBI lineage: Eukaryota > Metazoa > Chordata > Aves > Passeriformes > Aleadryas > Aleadryas rufinucha. The sequence continues at coordinate 61,120 of VZTH01000311.1, forward strand.
GTGAACAGCGTGTTCCTGTGGCTGGTTTCCAGGCACCTTGCTTTCCCAGTCCTTTCTCCTGGGAGAGGCTGAGAAGAGCTGCCCTGAGGCACTTATTGGGTAGCATTTTGGGAATGCTGTAGGAGACCGAATGGAAAAGTTTGAGCTGTCCTGCATATCCCAGGATTGATTTTTGTGTTTGTGTGCTGCTGTCTGGCTATTGGTCTGCCCTTCCCCATCATCCCTTTACATCTGGAAGGTTTCTAGTTGTCTAAACAGCTCTTTCAGTTATTTTAACATAGTTTTAGGTATTTTGTATGCTGCACTCTCTGATCAGTGAGATCCTCGAGGTAATTGGACTCTAGTTTGGGGTTAACATTGTACAGTGATGGTGTGTGGTGTTGTGAGGTCTCAAGAATATATTCCTACATGTGGAACTGGGATCTTGTTTTGAAACTCCAGATACCAAGGTATTGGACTTTAAGTTATTCTCAGGACAGTCCTGCTGTCTCAGAAACTGACCTCAGAACTGCGTTTTCTTCAGAAGATGTTCACAAACTCTGTCCTCTGTTATTTGCTCCAGCTACAGATCCTGCTTCAAAATTGAAGCCACAGTTGATTACTTGAAGTAATTTGGGATGGAATTCATCTGCACTGCTGCCAGCCATCAAAGGGTGGGCACCCAGTCTGTGGAGCGTGTAGGTTGGCTCTATAGCCCATGGGGAGAGGAACACCCCTGGGGGAACAACTCTGGAGGGGGTTCATCCCCTTGGCTCAGACACCTGCTGAAGGATGAAATCACTCTCTCTCTCTCTCACCTGTGGCAGGTACAGAGGTCGTAGGGGGTTTCTGTAGACTGGATGTCTAAGTTTGGGGCTGATGGAGTTGGTTGAAATTAATTCATTAAGCTCCTCCTTAGCTGCACTGGAAAATTTTTGATGTAAAATGTTTCTGTATTCCAGATATATTGCTTTTTTTAAATGCAAAAAAGCAGGGCCTGGAAAAGATTTATAATTTGAAACAAACAGTCCTGCTCTTCTGTAGTTGTGAATCCTTTGCACTTGTGTTTTAAATTAAAGTAGTTCTTGATTTATTCATAAGCCTGTTACAGTGCTGAGATGCTTAAAAATGTGTCTGTAGTTCAGAGATGGGAGTGTGAACCTTGGAGTCTGCTCTAATGTCCCTGTTCTGTGGCTTCTAAAACAAGAGGAGACTGGGGCAGGAGCCTGGATCCTGAGTCCTGAAACAAAGGTTTCTTGGAGACAGGGATGACAGGTTTAGCATTTAACACCATTTTATACTTTAGCCCAAATCTGACTAAACACAGTGAGGGAAGGCCCTGGAAAAATTTCATTCAAGTATCTTATAAAATTTTAAAATCTCATTACCATATTTGTGAGGAATGCAGAAAGGATCCATCTTCCTGCCCAGTGTGGAATTCAATTCCTGCTTCTTGTGTTTCTCTCTTTGCAGTTCATGCACGGCACAGAACCAATTAACTGCTCCATTACTTAGATGAGTGTGGAATCAAACCTGAATCCTAAGATAAACCTAGATTAGCTGAAAGGTTGAAGTTCCGTCTCCAGGGCCAACAGCTCCTTCCCCAGGAACCAGGCTGGAGAATGAGGATACAGAGCAGGCTTGGAATTTGCATTGCAGTAGCGTTCAGGTCGGGATTTCATGTTTGCTAGGTGAGATCTGACTGCACGACGATGTGTAGCCTCTTCTCTGATGAGCTCAGAGCCTACTCAGTGGGTAATTATGCTCGGAGATGATGTTTTCTCTGAGTATTTCCTTTTCTACAAGGCTGCACTCGTGTCTCAGGGCTTGCTGCTGTTCTGTGTCATGTTTCCCCTGAATCCTTCCCTTTTATTTTCCTTCCTGTCAGCTTTGCTGGTATGGAGCCTTTTCCTTGCTGCCATAGCCCTGGCAATCAGCATCCAGGAGGCCTTTGAAGATGGCACGTGGTATTTATATGAACAATTTGCTGAATCAAACGGGGAGTCTGTCAGTGCTGTCACGTCCCAATTGCACTGGTTTACCTATAAATGGTGCCTGTCTTCCTCCAAGAGGCCTCTGATGTTGGATGCAGCAGCTTATTATCCCATTTATTTTTGAACAGGACAAATCTTCGTCTAGAGGCCCCTGTTTTTTAACCAGTGGCAACAGAAGGACCTTGGTTCAAATGAGGCTCCTGAATCGTTGTTTGGTGAGACAAACCCCACCCTTCCCCTGCAGACTGGGGAGAGCTTCTGGCTATGCTCTGGGTCCAGGGCATAAATGGGGATAACAAGTAGTAATCTTGATAATCTTGGAGAATCTTGACATGTGGGATACCTGTGGGGCAGGGAGAGTATCTCTAAAATAGAAGAGTTACTGTGCAGCAATTTCTTCTCTGAGTGCATTAGGCACATCAGTTCTATTTCTGTTATGGAGGTAAAAAGGATTGGGGTCGTTCAAGTACAGTGTCTCCTGTTTGTGTCCCTTGCTGGGGTTGGAGTCCTCTGCTTTAGATATCCCCATTATCTAATTTTTAATTATACAGTACAAAGGTTGGCCCCACTTAAATATTTTGGGCCAGAGAATGAGATCTAGAATATGCCACTTAGAAGATGAAAATGTGGAAAGGATCAGAAATTGTACCGAAATCTACTGCTGTTCAGTGTCTGACCAGATGTCATTGTCTCAATTGCCACTGGAGTTGTGTCTGTAACTGCCTGATGAGAGGCCTGTCTGAGCCCAGCACCACATCGCCCTGTGCTCGGCACATAAGCAAAAACACAGGCAGGGCTGCAGAGGAAGGAATCCTCAAGGATGGATTCTGAATCCTGTGGGAAGAAATAGTGCTGGAAAATCAGATGGCCCCTCTCCTCTGGAGTCTGTGAGTAACCAAACCCTGGTGTGACTGAGTTGTGCTGCTGGAGGGATGGTGGGGTTCAAGGTGTGGTCAGGAACCTTTGCAGTAACATTTGCTTTAGTGCCTTTATTTCATTTTGGCCGTTTGCCATCTTGCAGAACTTCCCCCATTTTGTGCAGACAGGGAGGTGTCAGAGGCACTGCAGCACACACGAGCTCAGAGGCACAGAGGGGCTTCACCCTGGGGAGAAAGGGGGTGATGCAGTGTAGTCTGTGCTTTGTGGGAGCCCTGGCTTTGCTTGGAGTGATGCTTCTATGTGCACTCTGAAAAGTACATTTAGAAGGTGTTTTTTAGCACTGAGATGAAATCTGTGTAAACGACCGCACCTGTTTTTCATTAAATTTAGCATCAATCCCCTGTGCCAGTGTTGAGTTCCAGAACAGAAGGGTTGCAGAGCAGAAACTGATGGGGTTGTAAGGGCACCAGTTGTCGTGGTGGGTTTCCTTGCTCAGGTTTCAAACATCAGAGGACATTAATGCCACAAATCCCAAGTGCTGAAGTTCCGTTTTCTTAGCCCTGTGTCACAGTCCAGCTGAGCTCTGGCTGATTTGGAAATGCCCATGCCTCAGGGAGCCCCCTGCAGAGCATTTTGCTCTGGTGCTGTGTCAGCCTTTGCTTTGGCCTCTGCATTTGTGCTGTTCAGAGCTCTTGGGACACTGATGCTCTGCTTGGGGCAGGGGCAGAGGGGCTCAGCTTGAGAAGGGCAGAGAGAGATGGGTTCTGCTGGCTCTCAGATGGCTCCCAGGGGAGCAGTTGCCACAAGGCAGCAATTAGAGGTGTCCAGGCTGGAACGTGAAGCTGTTTGGGAATTGTGGCAGGCTGGAGGCAAGGGCTCTGTAGTGGTGTTATCCAGTGTCACAGCTTGTGCTGTTGGTGGGAGCAGCCTGTGAGATTGAACCTGGCCAACCTGACTTGGAGTGTTTGTCCTGTCATGTGCTATGTGGAGGGACAAAGCGTGTCCTGCCTGTTGCTGCCACTGTGCATGTGTAACATGATCTTCTTTAGGTTGTGGCACTGGGGGAAGGAAAACTCCTGCAAACCGCGGCCCTGCTATTGTGTCCTGGCTTTCTATGCGTGTCTCTCTGACTCAGGTTTATTCAGAGATTCATTTCCAGAGAGGGTTTGAGGGAAAAACCCAACCCCTGGAACTTTGGCAGTGTGGAGAGGGGGCCACCCCATGCCTTCTGGTCTGACACTGGTGTCTGGGTTCCCTCCACAGAGAGATGGGACAAATTTTCCTTTAAAATAACCTCTAAAAAGCTCTTCTGGAGGGGTTTGAGTGGCCGAAGCTGGTGACACACTGGTGTAGGATGCAGGGCTCAGTGCCCCTGTGCTCCAGTTTGGAACTGCCAGCATTGCCTCTGGATTTAAGGTAAAATCTCCAACTGCCCCCTGGCTGCAGTTGGACCTTGCTGGGATGTTTGTCCTCTGGTGAGGAAGGGCCTCAAACACCAAAGGGACAGAGACAAGTGGACAGACAAACATGCACAGATAGACTCACAGACAGTCACACACACACACAGGGACAAACACCCAGGGACCTGGACACACAAACACGCACAGAACAGAGATACAGAGCCTCACAGACATGGACAGACACGTGAACAGACAGGGATAGGGAAACATGGACAGACACAAGGATGGACACGCACACCTGGATACAGAGACACAGATGTGCAGACACACATACATGCTCACAGACATGGACAGACAAGCAGACATGGACACATAGAGATGCATGGATACCAAGACAGACATGAACACACACTCAGGCACAGAGACATACACATGGACACACACAGCTGGATAGATGGACACGGACATGTGGACACAGACAGACACAGTCCCACACTGAGACATGGATGAAGACACACACACACATGGACATACAGACACAAATGGACAGACACCCAGACACACAAACATGGACACACACAGACATACACATACATACCTGGACACACAGACACATGAACACAGAGGGACGCACAGGGACATGGACACAGCTACACATACACCTGGACACAGACATCAAGACACACTCACACCTGGGTACGGACACATACAGTGTCACAGACATGGGCAAACACACAGACACACGCACACGAACTGCAGCTAAGCAACAAGTGACCCAGTTGTTTAAGAAATGCAATTTTAAATTTTTTTTAGAAAATAAATAGCTCAGAAATGTACAATCCATAATTCCAGTACTCTGGTGACACCATAGGGGAGATGTGGACTCTTGTTGGGTGTTCAGACTAGGATTGGAACATGCTGTCTCATACCTGCTTGAGCTGGGGTTTGGTTTGTTTTATAGCAGCATTTGTAATTGTTAATGCAGCTTCAGGTGTAACTGTTCTCCTGTGGCACACAGAGCCTGGTGTGGTTTGCTGTGATTGAGCTGCTTTCCACCCCCATCCCCACCTGTGGTGTCTCTGTGTCACTGTTTAAGGGGTTTGGTTTCTTTATTGCTGTTTCATTGAACCGTGTGGAAGATGTTAGGAGGAGCTGGACTGATATGAAGAGATGCATGTGAGGAATGATGAGGAAACTGACTCTAAAACCTGGTCTGAATGCAAAGTAAATATTCCTGTAACTGCTGCTGTGATGCCAACAGGGAGCTGGTCTGCAGGTACAGGCCCTTTCTCCCACTGCTGAAATACCTCAGAGCTCAGGGAGGGGAAGTACTCTGAAGGGTGAGTTCTCCAGACTACTTCCAGATATCTGGGATAATGTAATACATTCCTGAAGGATTTCAGGAGCTCCCCAGAATGGAAAGGGATAGCAGTAGTTTGTGAAGCTGGTTGTTACTTCACCCTTCTTGCAATGGACAGTAAGGAAGGGACTCAGAATATGCTCTCTTCTATCTCCACATCCATTCCAGCGCCCGAGGGCTCAGTCATTGCCGGTGTAAGCCTGGACACCTCTGCCGCTGGGATGTTTGCTTCCAGTTGGTCTGTAGAGCTTTGTTCTCCCTCAGCAATGCTCCGACCTGCTTCCTTCCCAGTCTGTGGCTCTCCAGGAAAGCTGGCTTTGGTGTAATTCTTCACCATCTCCTGAACCTCCATGTTCAGAGCTCTCAACTTCTCCTCATATTCCACCCGTACCTGCTGCTGGAGCTGCAAATGGAGAATCAGGTCAATCCCACACAGTGGAGCCAAGCAAGGAGGCCAGGAGCTCTGGGATGAGCTATTGGTGCTTCTGGGGTCTGTGTGGGCCCCTCATCCACTTTCTCACCCTCTGGGAGTGGGTGGGCTGAGGGTGGCAATAAAGGTTGATTCTCTGGGGGTTTGAACTTGTGCCAGTGAACAGCCCTGACCCTAAACATTGTCCTTACCTGGCTTTCTTTCTCCTTGATGGACTGGAGACTTGCTGCCTGCTTCTCCTCCAGTTTCTGCTGGAACCTACCAGTCTTCTCTGTCACCTTTAAAAAGAATAAATGAACCCCCCTCCAGTTCCAGTTTTATAAGCAAGGGCTTTGGACAGCCCGAGTTCAGCCCAGCAGGGCCTGCCTGGAGCAGCAGCCACAGCCCAGCCTGGATTCAGGGACACCGTGACAGCCTGGCAGTTGAGTGCACATGGATGTGTGGGACATAGGGATATGGACACAGACAGGGACACGCACACAGACACATGGATACGCAGATTTGCATAAGGACAGACACCTGGACACACACAGGCACACAGACACAGGGATACGTGTACTCACACAAAGACACTCAGGCACAGGGATACATGGACACAGACCCACACAGACACAGGAACACATGGACAGACACAAACACACACAGATGGACACAGTCACAGGGACACTGATGGAGATGGATACAGACACCCATGGACACACACACGCACAGAGGGACACAGATACCCATGGACACATAGACAAGGACACAGCTAGAGACAGATATAGACACTGCGACATAGACACACATGGATGGACACAGGCACAGAGGGACAGAGAAACACACACACAAACACGTGCACCTGGACAAGGACAAACACATGGACACACACACCTACAGACACCAACATGCTCATGGAAATGGACACACTGACCTGGACAGACACACACAACTGGATGCAAACATGGAGAAACACAAACGNCCTGGACAAGGACAAACACATGGACACACACACCTACAGACACCACCATGCTCATGGAAATGGACACACTGACCTGGACAGACACACACAACTGGATGCAAACATGGAGAAACACAAACGCTCACACCTGGACACACACCCCTGGAGCTGGACACAGACACATGGGCAAATACAGACATGCTCACTTGGACACGGACACACACATGGACAGGGATATAAATGC
>VZTH01000311.1:68938-156991 GCA_013397815.1 Aleadryas rufinucha
CCCTCTGGGAGTGGGTGGGCTGAGGGTGGCAATAAAGGTTGATTCTCTGGGGGTTTGAACTTGTGCCAGTGAACAGCCCTGACCCTAAACATTGTCCTTACCTGGCTTTCTTTCTCCTTGATGGACTGGAGACTTGCTGCCTGCTTCTCCTCCAGTTTCTGCTGGAACCTACCAGTCTTCTCTGTCACCTTTAAAAAGAATAAATGAACCCCCCTCCAGTTCCAGTTTTATAAGCAAGGGCTTTGGACAGCCCGAGTTCAGCCCAGCAGGGCCTGCCTGGAGCAGCAGCCACAGCCCAGCCTGGATTCAGGGACACCGTGACAGCCTGGCAGTTGAGTGCACATGGATGTGTGGGACATAGGGATATGGACACAGACAGGGACACGCACACAGACACATGGATACGCAGATTTGCATAAGGACAGACACCTGGACACACACAGGCACACAGACACAGGGATACGTGTACTCACACAAAGACACTCAGGCACAGGGATACATGGACACAGACCCACACAGACACAGGAACACATGGACAGACACAAACACACACAGATGGACACAGTCACAGGGACACTGATGGAGATGGATACAGACACCCATGGACACACACACGCACAGAGGGACACAGATACCCATGGACACATAGACAAGGACACAGCTAGAGACAGATATAGACACTGCGACATAGACACACATGGATGGACACAGGCACAGAGGGACAGAGAAACACACACACAAACACGTGCACCTGGACAAGGACAAACACATGGACACACACACCTACAGACACCAACATGCTCTTGGAAATGGACACACTGACCTGGACAGACGCACACAACTGGATGCAAACATGGAGAAACACAAACGCTCACACCTGGACACACACCCCTGGAGCTGGACACAGACACATGGGCAANGACACACAGACAAATACAGACATGCACACCTGGACACGGACACACACATGGACAGATATATAAATTCACAGACAGGGACACAGACCTTGACACACACACCCTTGGATGTGGCCATACAGACACACAAACAAACAGAGAGAAACAGGGCCACAGATGCACATGACAGACACAGGCAGACTTAGGATGCAGACACATGGACACACGGACACAGGACACAGACACACAGGCAGACACACATGGATGCAGATACATGGTCACAAGCAGACATAGAGACACATACAGACATGGACACAAACTGGTGCACAGACACAACAGGGACATATGGACAGGCAGACAGACACACGCACACACACGGACAGACGTGGATATGGACACAAGCAGACACATGGACACAGACACAGGCAGACACACAGATGGACACAAATGCATGGACACAGGTAGACACAGGGAGGGACACAGCTACAGATGCAGATAGAGACGCACACAGGGTCACACAGGCACAGGCACACATGGATCGATATGGACACACAAAGACAGACACACATGTATGCAGATACACAGATACACACACAAGGATATGGACACGGACACGCACAGGGACACAGACACAGGCAGACACATGGATACACACACACCCACACAGACATGGAAACATGGACACAGACACTAACAGATGGACACACACATGCCTAGGCAGAGGTGCAGGGACATGCAGACATACACACACCTGGATACAGCCACATGGACACACAGACGTGCACATACTTGGACATGGGGGTACAGGCAGACACACACAGTCACAGACAGGCACACACGGACACACATACAGATATGGACACATAGAGGTGCATGGAGACACACACATGAACACACACTCAGGCACAGGCACACAGAAATACACATGGACACACACAGCTGGACACAGACAGACATCCAGACCTTGACACACAAAAATACCTGGACATGAACAAACACACAGACACACACTCACAGAAGGACATGCATAGAGAGGGACACAGACACCTGGACATGGACAGACAGACTGGCACAAACACAGAGGGACACAGACATGGGGACACACTCACAAAAGGACACAGCTAGAGATGGACAGGGACAGCTGCANGAGCAGCAGCCACAGCCCAGCCTGGATTCAGGGACACCGTGACAGCCTGGCAGTTGAGTGCACATGGATGTGTGGGACATAGGGATATGGACACAGACAGGGACACGCACACAGACACATGGATACGCAGATTTGCATAAGGACAGACACCTGGACACACACAGGCACACAGACACAGGGATACGTGTACTCACACAAAGACACTCAGGCACAGGGATACATGGACACAGACCCACACAGACACAGGAACACATGGACAGACACAAACACACACAGATGGACACAGTCACAGGGACACTGATGGAGATGGATACAGACACCCATGGACACACACACGCACAGAGGGACACAGATACCCATGGACACATAGACAAGGACACAGCTAGAGACAGATATAGACACTGCGACATAGACACACATGGATGGACACAGGCACAGAGGGACAGAGAAACACACACACAAACACGTGCACCTGGACAAGGACAAACACATGGACACACACACCTACAGACACCAACATGCTCATGGAAATGGACACACTGACCTGGACAGACACACACAACTGGATGCAAACATGGAGAAACACAAACGCTCACACCTGGACACACACCCCTGGAGCTGGACACAGACACATGGGCAAATACAGACATGCTCACTTGGACACGGACACACACATGGACAGGGATATAAATGCACAGACAGGGACACAGACCTTGACACACACACCCTTGGATGTGGCCATACAGACACACAAACAAACAGAGAGAAACAGGGCCACAGATGCACATGACAGACACAGGCAGACTTAGGATGCAGACACATGGACACACGGACACAGGACACAGACACACAGGCAGACACACATGGATGCAGATACATGGTCACAAGCAGACATAGAGACACATACAGACATGGACACAAACTGGTGCACAGACACAACAGGGACATATGGACAGGCAGACAGACACACGCACACACACGGACAGACGTGGATATGGACACAAGCAGACACATGGACACAGACACAGGCAGACACACAGATGGACACAAATGCATGGACACAGGTAGACACAGGGAGGGACACAGCTACAGATGCAGATAGAGACGCACACAGGGTCACACAGGCACAGGCACACATGGATCGATATGGACACACAAAGACAGACACACATGTATGCAGATACACAGATACACACACAAGGATATGGACACGGACACGCACAGGGACACAGACACAGGCAGACACATGGATACACACACACCCACACAGACATGGAAACATGGACACAGACACTAACAGATGGACACACACATGCCTAGGCAGAGGTGCAGGGACATGCAGACATACACACACCTGGATACAGCCACATGGACACACAGACGTGCACATACTTGGACATGGGGGTACAGGCAGACACACACAGTCACAGACAGGCACACACGGACACACATACAGATATGGACACATAGAGGTGCATGGAGACACACACATGAACACACACTCAGGCACAGGCACACAGAAATACACATGGACACACACAGCTGGACACAGACAGACATCCAGACCTTGACACACAAAAATACCTGGACATGAACAAACACACAGACACACACTCACAGAAGGACATGCATAGAGAGGGACACAGACACCTGGACATGGACAGACAGACTGGCACAAACACAGAGGGACACAGACATGGGGACACACTCACAAAAGGACACAGCTAGAGATGGACAGGGACAGCTGCACATAGACATACAGGGACAGACAAGAGATAGACACAGTCACAAGGACACTGATGGAGATGGATACAGACACCTGGACACAGATGGTCACAGAAACCTGGACATGGACATACCTGGACAGACACCCACCCATGGACAGATACAGACAGATGGATGCCCAGACATCCACACCGACATACACAGGGACAAACACACCTCCCCCCTGCCCCTGCCCCCAACACAGCCACAGGCACACATTCAGGGACACAGGCACACAAAGACACTCCTGGTCACAAGGAGAGACAAACATGGACACAGACAAAGGCTCACACAGACACGGGCTCATGCATAGGGACACACAGACAGAGACATGCACACACAGAAACAGACATCTGCATGGACACATGGACACTTACATGGACATACACACAGGAACAGAGTGACATGTAGACTCATGGGGACACAGACATGCACGGACACAGACAGAGAGACAAAGGCTGACATGAAGACACCCAGACATGTACAGATGCACACGGCACACAGCAACAGCCACCCAGTCCTAGGGACACACACACAGACACAGACATAGATGGACAAACAAACCTACATGGATAGACACACACACACACAAGGACACAGATACAGACAGATGCACACACACACAGATAAACACAGACAGACATGGACACACGTGGAGAGAGACTCACACTAAGGCAGGCACACATACACACACACTCGGATGCATGGACACACACAGACAAAATATCTCTGAGACAGAGACAAATGGAGACACACAAACAGACACACACATGGACACAGACACATGGACTCACACAAGGACACACGGACACAAAGACATCCATGGACACAGATGGGCCTGCAGACACACAAGGACATACAGACACCTGGACCCAGGGACACATACACACAGAGACACCCAGACAGACACAGATAATCAAATGAACACACAGACAAAAAGGGACAGACACACACACACAGAGCTGGACACAGACACTGACACACCCTGACCCAGACACACAGACAGATGCAGAGACACACAAACATGGACATGTGAACATAGACATACATAGACAAACAGGGACACACAGACACAACACACAGAGACACGGACAGACAAACAGACACAGCTGGACACATGGCCACTCAGACACAAACACAGACATGGACGGAAGTATGGACTCACATGCCAACACTAACTGAGGGACACTCACTGACAGACACACAGACATGCACTCAGCTTTGTCTGGCACTGGGTCTTCAAAGGGCAGAGCTGGGGTCCTTGAAGTGTCTCTCCTCCTGCCAGGCTTTCCCATTGTTCCCAAGCCATGGGTTACAAATGCTCCAGACACACTGACCGAGTTCCCCCCGATGCGCCCGTGCAGAACCCAGAGCTGCTGGGGCAGCCTGACCCACCAGAACTCACCCGTTTGACTGTCTGCACCACTTCCTGAATGTGGGAGTTGTTAATTTCTTTCTTCAACCTTTAAAGAAAAGTATAAAACCCTGTGAAATCCAGCTGTTCTCCTTCCATAAAACCCATTTGTCAGTACTGATCAGTGCCATACTGATCAACAGGTGTGTCACATGCCCATGCTGCCCTGCCACAGGGAGAAGCTGCTGTAGTTTTAGGAAGGACAAATAAAACCACTCAAATTTGGCTAAGCCATAAAACAAATAACTGGATGCAAAATTCTACTTTTTCAGCTTCCAAGTCAGCAGGAGCCCCTGCATCCTGCACAGACAGAGCCCAGGAACACCCACTCCCGCACCTCTCCTGAGCAGCCTTGTCACTGGTACTCCTCAGCATGGCCTGGACCCGCTCCATTCTCTTTGCCTCCATCCACTTCTTAATGTCTTTAATGTTGCTGTGGAGAGAAGAGAGGAGATCTAGGCCTGGTTACCAGCCCCAGGCAGCAGAGCAGGCCTCCATCCACAGCTCTCTGCAGCACTCCGCTGTCCAGAAACACCAAGTGTGGGAGACTGTGCAGCAGGAGGCCTGGAGTCTTGAGGATATTTTATGTCCTGAGTCAGGACATGTCCTGCCCCAGCAGTGGAGGCAGCACATGCTAAAGGCAAGTGTAAGAAAGAACAAGTGTACAGGAAATCTTCCCTCCTCCACCTTCCCAGTCTATCCTCCTGTATTCTATGCATGTATCATGGGCCATGATGTCACTCATACTTTGGCATTTACCTCTACTTTTGGATTTCACAGCTCCTTACCCTGAGAGGAAGAGTTAATTTATACACAGTGTGACAGAGGCACCCGAGACATTCACTGGGTGTCCCACCCTTCTTTCCTATGAGAAACAGTGAGCAATCACTTCCCTCTCCTCTTCCAGACGATTCATGATTTACACATTCCTGTCACATTCCTTCCAACATCTGTTCTCCTAGCTGTCCCATTTAATTCCTTTTTGTGCACAAATTCCTCCTCAGTGCTGGCTGTTCTTGCTCTTTCAAAGACTTTTTTGTTTGAGATGGCACACTGGGAAGGGGACAGCTCTATGCTGACAGAGCCAGTGGCACAGGGCTGACTCAATCTTTTTTTTCCCTGTACAATTCCCAAAATCCTGATTGCCACTGCAGAGCTGGGAATGAAGTGCATCCACAACAGCTGAAGATCTCTTACCTGAGTGCCAACACCAGCCCACAGCTGGGTTATGGCCAGGGTTTTCAATTCAGATTATTTTATATTTCTTCCTGCTGAACTGAACTGCCATTTCATTGCCTGTTGCTGCAGATTTTGAAAGCCTTCTGGAGCTTCTCCCAGCCAGCTGCAGCTGTGACTGTACTGATGACATCCTACTGTCAGCAAACCAGTACCTGGCTATGCACCTGTTTCCTTAGACTTGCCCGAATATGCTGAATAGCTGAGAAAAGAGACTCTGGCTTGGGACAGGACACAAAAAGAGGGAGTTTTATCTGAATTTGCAACTAAAGACTGAGAGGATTTAATGGGAAGGAGGAATGAGTGAGGATTTTAGCTTCAGGACAAAATTCTTTCAAGAACAAATGGATACATGTCTGGCTAGAAACTGGTCAACTGATTCTGCCAGTTTGTTTAAATACTGGAGCCAAAATGCTCAATTCACTTAGAGGATGGAGTGGATCAGTCCCTGGAAGGGATTAATGTGAGGTCCTGACTGCAAGAGACAGAGGTGGCAGCCAGGGACCAGCAGTGCTGTTTCCTATCCTTTCCCATCAGTGGTAGCAGACTGCTCACTGCAGATGGAACACTGTATCCTGCTTGGTACCTCGTGGCAGGAACACTGCTCTGGGGCTCACAAGAGGCGTCTTCCCCCCATATCACTGTGAGAGATCCCATGTCACATCCCTCTGCCTCAATTTCTCATCAAAGGAAAAAAAAGGCTTCTCTTCCCCATCCTCACTCCCTGGCTGCAGAGCAGAGCTTTGAGATCCAGCAGAAAGTGCCACTCCAGAGCAGAACCGGGCATTATTTGTGATTCCACTGACGTGTTTACCTTTCCGACGTGTCCCTCAGTACCCGCAGCTCAGCTGCCTGCTTCTCCCTGGCCAGCTCCAGGATCCTGGCAATTTGCTGTTCCAGAGATGAACACAAGACCAAAAGGGAACAAACCAGGATGAGACACTGCACTCCATCTGTATCCAGTTGCAGCCAAATCAGCTGTACACCTCCCTGCATGGAATTCCAGGAGCTACAAATTCCGAATCCATGGGGCTCAGTGCAAACACTGGCACAGCAGTGAGCTCAGCTGTGCATGCAGGCCCCACTGTGCCAGTGGAGTGATACTTGTGAGGCAGGAAGGTTTCATCCCTGGCCCTCTCCCAGGTTGGAAGCCCAGTTCCCAGGTGAGCCAGTGCCCAAGTGTTATTTTCCCTTCAGGGCTGCACACAGCTTGCAAGGGGCTTGTGAAGCCTAAGGAGCACCAAGGAACTGAAGATTTAAGATGTATCAGTGCAAATTCCTTCGAAAAACACTAATGGGAAAAGCCTCCCAAGCCTGGAATCCCTCCTCTTCCACTGGAACAGGTAGCATATGCTGGATTTACCACCACCATCCCATGGCCTGCACTCTGTCCCCAGGCACCACCGTGGCTCCTGCTGGCCTTGGCTGAGCTCAGCCTGCAGGACTCCCCTCACCTGGACTCTGACTTCCACCGAGTCAAACAGCAGCACATGCTCTGATGGTGCCACTGGTGAACCCTCAGCCTACCTCCACATCACCCCAGCTCTCAGGGTTCCCAGGCTCCCAGAGAGGTGGCACCTGGCAATGTGTGAAGACACTAAACACCACACTAACTCCGTGCTAAGCCATCAGAAGAGCTGGAGCAGATGGAGCCTGATGTGCTCCAGGGCAATGGTGCTCTTTTTTAAAAAAACAGCAGACAAAAAAAAGTTTCTGCACGATTTTTAGGGCTTCTAGCAAATAAGTTTCATGTCTTCATTCTCAGCTACCTGGCATGGACCTGACAATGTGTGTGTCAGGTGTGTTCTGGGGCCACATTCCCAAGCTCAGCTTAGTGAATAACTCGGGATTTTTTGGGCTGTCCCAGGATACATTTTCAGGTGACGCAGCCCTCACCTCGGTGGCATGCTGCTCTTTCTTCCTTCGGATCCGACTGTGGTGTTCCTCCCCATGGTGGAGGAGGTCCATCTCCAGCCTCTCCCTCAGCTCCACGAGCCGTAGGCGATCGATGCTCTCTGCTGCTTTTACAGGATTTGCACTGCCACCAGCATCACTTGGGGTCACACTCCTGCAGAGCAGAGTCGGGGACCGTGCTGCTTCTCACCATGCCAATATAATCCCAACCTTCTCACCTGCCCTCAGTGGGAAATCCCCTGGGTCAAAGATGCCTGCACTGCTGCATCTTCCTGCAGAGAAGGGGAGCCCATGTGTCCCTGGGGATCCTTGTTTTGCTTTGGGAAGGTGACCCCCAGGCTGTGGTTACCTCTTCTTCTGGGTTTTCCTTGTGCGTATCGTCCTTTTCTTGCCCCCAGGGCAGGCCAGCTCCGAAAAGAGCGCGGAGTATTTCTGCAGCAGCTCCTCCCTCTGTTTGCTTCCCTTCTGCTCCAGCTCCCTCAGCTCCTTCTCCTGCCTCTTCAGCAGCTTCAGGAAGCGCTCCTTCTGCTGCAGCTCAGCAAGGCTGATTGTCTCAGGCTCTGAAACACAAAATAAAAAGGCTGAGCAGGGCCAGCTCCTTCCCAAGGCTTGGAGTGGGGAAACTGGAGCATAGAGCTCCAACACATGTCCCTAATCACCACATCCAAACCAGAGCCCGCTCTGCTCCACACCACAGGATGCCTCTCCCCAGGTGCATATTCTGTCCTGGGGAACACTCTTCTTTAGAAATAACTTCTAAGAAAGCAGTGTACATAACAGTTACTTGCCAACATATCCTGAGTGAAACAGGTTTCCCCTTGTGCCTTCAGTTCAGTTTTGAGGCACAATTAGGCCCCATG
The DNA here is from genome assembly GCA_013397815.1 of Aleadryas rufinucha. Taxonomy (NCBI): domain Eukaryota; kingdom Metazoa; phylum Chordata; class Aves; order Passeriformes; genus Aleadryas; species Aleadryas rufinucha. Next base: position 78,170 of record VZTH01000311.1, read on the forward strand.
TTTGCAGGAATTGGCATCACACTGCATTCAGACACCTGGAAGCAGGTGAACAACATGTTCCACAGGGAGTGCAGGTGTGCTGAAGGAAACCTGTCCTTGAGCCCCAAGATTCCTGGGATTTGTCTTCAGTGCTGGCTACACCTTGGGAATGTAAGATCACAGGCAGGGCCTCAGCCCATGTGACCGGCACGAGGAGTTACCTGTCATCTGCATCACTTCTAACACAGCTTCATCCTTGGTGAATACTGCTGCTCCTGAAATCCCAAAAGAGGTTCCTGTTAATGTCCCATCTTGGATGTCCAGGTTGGAAATGGACAGTGGAGAGCTCACCAGAACATGGGCCATGTGAAGGATGTTGGTGTCAGTACAGAAGAATTAATTAAGCTGCCAAGATGCTTTAATGCTTGGAAACTCTTGGAAACTTACCTGTGGAGCCGTTAGAGGGAGGGATACTGGGTTTCCCAGTGGAGCCTGCCACCCCGTTAGTCTCAGCAGATGAGAGGTTTGTCTGTGTGCCAGACCTCTAAAACAAAGAGGTAAATGAAAACTCCGTTATTTCGGGCTGAATCCATGCTGGTGCTCTAGAGAACAGAACCTGCAAGCACTCACCTCCCCCGAGGCATCCTTGAGCTTCACCAAGCGCTTGTCCTGCAGGTTGAAGAACTTGATGGGGTTGGTGAGGGCAATAGTGAGATCTGGAAACAGAGAGGAGGGCTTGGCTTGGACAGCAAACAACTCATGGACTCATTTTCCCTGCCCAGCACAGGACACTGTGAAGAAGGAATAGTTTGTGTTCTCTGCTTGTAACCAGCCTCTCCCTGACAGCACAAGGGAGGGAGGAAGGGAACCTCCTTCACCTCAGTCCCAGCCCAAGGCCATGGCTCACAACTCATGTTCAGGGCAGCTCTGTGAAGTGTTTTGGGAACTCTGCTCCCAAAACTCAGGGCCAGCTTAAGACTTTTCTCACCTGCACAGCTCCCTGCTCCAATTCCAGTCCAATGTTGTATAAGCCTCATCTTTTTTATAAAAATGTGATTAACCAAATTTCTCAGGATTTCCCCAGTGAATAAGGTTCATTTATATGAACACAGGGGAGGAGACAGCAAACATGAGAAGTATTCACAAGAGCTCCTGTGGCTGATGCTGTTGCACTCTGTGTGGGTTTGGTCATGACTGTTGATCCCTCCGATGAGGCTTCTGTCTCATCCAGCTCTGACCCTTCTCAAAGGTCCCCATATTTCAGTACCAGCAAGACCCCCCGCTTCTGTTCCAACAGGGAAGAACATCACTCCCAAAACCTCCCTAAAACCCCTGTCTTCTGCAGCCCCTGAGAGATGTCACCTATTTCCTCAAGGAAACCTCTCCCTGCCTCTGAACGACAGTAGGGCTGAGCCATGGCACACTGGAGCCTGGTACACCTGCACTGCACCTCAGGGGGGAACCACGCACAGCTGCAGTGGGAGCCTCCACGCTCTTCCCAAGGCAGCGAGGCTGTCACAGGATGCTGGCATGAGCTCAAGTCCCACCCTGACAAGGAATTGAGGGCTCAGCAGGAAAGCACTTCCCAGGCTGGAAAAACGCTTCTGAATCAGAGTTTGGAGGAGGTCAGAAGCACCCCCCACACATTCCAGCGCTCCCTACCTGCCCAAGCATCCGGCACGTAGTCCTTGATCTCCAGGAACACAAAGAGGGCGGGCATGGTGAGCGGCATGTTGCTCTCGCTGCGCAGGCACACGTGGTGGTAGCCTGGGGCAGAGAGGAGAGGGAGCTGAGCTGGCAGCATCCTGTCCCTCCCTGTCTCCCTGCTCCAGCAGCCCAAGGGCCCCTTTACAGGAGGTCACGGTGAGTATATCATGGGATAAAGCCAAGGCTATGACAAGATGGATTTGAAGGTTCCACTGCCTTGGGAATGGAGATTAAGGAGCAAAGTATGCAGCTGTTTGTATTGTCTTTATGGCTCCCACTGGACAGGTCTCGAGGGCACAAAAGCTGAAGACATTTCCACCAATTTACCTGGGTGTATTGCGATGATGGGAATGATACGCTGGCCAATGAACTTCCCTCCTTCTTCCCAAGCCACAATTTTGAGAGATGCCAACTCAGGCATCATGATCTAAGGGAAAAGCAGAATAAGGCACCAGTGTCCTCACTTTTAACTCCTGAAAGCAGCATCCTCCTCCTCCTTCCAACCAAACAATTCCATCTCTTCAAGGATGGCACTGCCTATTTCTGCATCTTGTAATTTAAGGGTACAGTTTATCACAGACAGCTGAATGCCCAGAAACTCCACCAAACACAGGCTTCTCAGCCTGCCCCAGATCACAGGTTACCTAAAGACAAAAACAGGGCAACAAACCCTCCAAACCATTGCTTCCAGGAAGCAACTCACTGGAGAATGGAATGAACTGGGATGGATAATTTAGCAAACATGGTAACATTGCTATAAGGGCTTTTGACTCTCTCCTTCCCTGTTTTCTTGTCCCATAAAATGAACTCAAAATTATTCTGCCAGGAGTGAAGTCTCAGAGTGTTTCTGAAGGAGAATATTTTAGCCAATTAGGCTGAAAATATCTGTAGCTTCATACTGTGCCTGACAGATGAACTGTGTAATGTGTACTTGACTTAACTTCCCTGTGCCCTGCAGCTGGATTGGTGATCACTGAATTCTTGGGGAGAGACAGGGCAGTTTTCCATGTTCTGGCACGACTGAAAACTGGTCCCATTACTGCTCCAGTTTGGTTGTTTCTCATTGACAGTTTAACCACAGACATTCAGTTCCTTTCTGGTGCTGGAAGTTTTCCAAACTGATCAGTCTGAAGAGGGCATGACAGAGGGGAGACTGTGGATGCCTGTTATTTCCAGAATCATTCCCAGCTACCCCTTGTCTGTTCTGGGAAATATTGATGGAGAGTTGTTTTGGATATTGTTGTTTGGATGTTACCTGAGTGTGTCCAAAGCCAGGCCTGAGGTCTCCAGAAAGGAGTCCCTTCTGCTGGCACTGACTTCTCCCCAAGGCAGTGCTCATGGCCATGAGGAGCTTTAAGGATTCTCTGTCTAAATTACTATCAAATATTCTCACCTTTTCAAAAACAAAAGCCTCCTCTTTCCACACAGGGTTAATGGAGTTGGCTGTGGAGTTCAGTTTGGTTCTGTGTTTGCGTTTGGCATCCCTTGGCAGCCCAAGGAGCTCCACTTCCACATAGGTCTTCACACTACGGTCTGAAAGGAACTGACCAGAGAGTACCTGGGAACAACACAGAGTTAGCAACTGCTGGGAAGAATAAAACAGAAGGACCCACCCATTCCTTCACCCCAAAGTCACTCTCACACCCCAAAACAGCTTTTCTGCTCCAGCTCTTCTTTTACCTCCACCCCTGTTTCTAGCTTCAGCACTTCCTCCCTCCCCACAGTACAGCCTTGGCTGCCTCTGCACAGCAGATGCTCATTTTCCATTTTCATGTGATTATGATTAATTTAAAATAGCGACAAGCCTGGGAGTTGCCACAGTAACGCTTTCCCCCAGGACTCCATGGGTTCATGTGGCACTGAGAGTCCCCTGGGTGACACAGGATGGGGGCTCCAGGCTGTACTTGCCGTGACACAGACAGTAGTGGCCACCAGCCCATCGATGTGGTCCACGGAGAAGGGGTCAAACTGCTTGTCAGGGCGCCGCATGAACTCGTGCTTGAGCAGGTACCCACACTGCCCGTTGAACTCGAACAGGGCCATGTTCTGCTGCATGGGGACATCTGAGAGCAGAGCAATACAGTGAGACAGGGCTGGGGGGACAGGCAGCCTGTCTGCTACGAGGCAGCTGAAAGCTGCCAGAAACTTCCAGCCCCTGCCAGCCCACGGCTCGCAAAGCCACCTCGAAAACTAATTAAGCCTCTCAGCACCCTACAGGGAAAAATATTGCAGCAGCTGTTGTAAGGAAGGGAAGTGGTTTGCTTGCGCTTGCACCTTAAGTCATGGGCAGAACTAAATTAAAACCTGCTTTAAGGAGCACCCGCTATTTTTGGGTGGGAATAAGTAGGTGCCTAAGCCCCTCTGCTCCTTCCCCCTTTCATTTTGGGCCTCCTCTGAGTCCATCTTCTGTCTGACACTTCTGACAACACTGCCTGGTGGTTTCTGCACCTGCCTGCACTGTGTCATCCTCTTCAGAACCAACCTTGCACTCGTTCCCTTTTGTCTCCTATGTTCTACACATAACACAGCCCTCTGAAGAAGGAAGAGAGGTAAGGAACAGCTTTCTCTTGAGGCTTTTCTTTCCTTCTTATGCTGGTTGTGCAGTAAGGAAAGGCCCTTCCTCCCTGTTCAGGTCAAAATCCTAGAAATAATGGCACAGACAGGTCAGTGCTGTGGCCAGATGGAGCTGTGCCTCTGCCTTGTAGAGGTAGAAACTTGGGGGACAGGGGCTGCAGGTGCCCTCATGGATGTGATTCGGTGTGACACTGTGGAACAGGACAGCCAGGGACAGTGCCCAGACACAGGGTGACAGCAGTCCACATGTGTGCATGTCAGGTCTGTGCTGGGCATGGAAAAGTGCTGTTGGTCTGTGGGAGATCAAGTCAGAGGAGAACAGCACTTAGGAAAAGGCAGCGAAGGAAGAGTCCAGGAGCACCCAGAGACCAGCACCGCTTGACCTCACCTGCTCAGAGGCTGGAGGACACCCCGACACTCACCCATGGTCTGGAAGTTGAGTGCCACCATCTGACAGCCGATATTCCAGAACATCTGGGGCTGGTAATTGGAGGAGTCCATGCGAGTGCCTTTGGGGTAAATGCGGCTCATCTGCCGCTTGTTGTATCTACAGGCTCTATAGGAAATGGGAGCGCTCCTGCTGTGCCCTGGGGCCAGCCCACATATTCCCATTATAAAAACTGTTGGAGCTCTGCTACCAAATGCTCAGAGCCTTCCAGACAAGACCCCAGAGAGGCCCAGGCTTCTTTTCCATATACTCTCCTCTTAAGGACAAGCATCCGGCAGCCTTGACATCGGCTACAGCAGGATGCATCCCGTCAAGAATGTCCCTCACACTCCAAGCACCCAGTGACACTGGAAAAGTGCTACCAAAAGGATACTCTACAAACTGCACGGGGAACTTGCTCAGTAGATCGCAGGCCTTCATCTCGGTGAAGGAAGAGATGACGTAACTCCGGTTCTTCTCTAGAAACAGGAGATGATGAAGCATTTAGGAGCAAGGCACGCCCAGTCCCCATTCTGCGTGGAGAACCAATGGAGCCGGGAAGCACTCGGCCTGGATTGCAAAGGGACTGAGCCTGACTTACTGGCAGAGACCTCGAAGGAGTTGAATTTGATGGGCTGTATGTAGTTAACCAGGCTGGACATCTCCTCATAGGCTGTCACTTCCAGGCCAGCCGTGCCCTGAGCAGAAAACAATCCAAAAAGAAACAGATGAAGACACCTTCCCTGGAGATGAAACAAACTGGGAAGGCACCAGGGCCTCCCAGTCAAAGAGTCAAAGAGCTCTGGTGGCTGTCCTGACCAGAGTGCTCCAGTTTCTCTGGCTTCCCAGTCCTACAGCTCCATGGTGGGCAGGGGTACAGAATTTCCAGGCAGCTGGGCAAAAATGGAACCAAGGCACATGGAGAGGTTCCAGGGAGGATGTACAAAGCCTAGGACCTCTTTGACCCCTCAGAACATGGAATCTGGGACAAAGTGGGGATATTGTTTTTCCTCCTCTCCAAAGGATACCAGGGAGATGGAAATGGGAAGTACACTTTTTATTCAAGGGAATGCTGATCTCCTCCCACCCCCTTCAGCAGCAGCACTTTCAGTATCAACTTCTCAGACCAAGGCTAAGCTTCTGCAACACCCCAAGGCAAACTCATCTCCAAATCATGCAGAGTCAGCAGTAACTCATCACCACATTCTCTATGCTTGCAACAAAATTTCTCTTCTTCAGTTTCTCCTGCAAAACTCTTGTTGTGTGGGGGATGGAAAGCTCCCAACAGGTTCATTCCCCTTTGCACCTCAGGTTCATCTCTATTCAATAGGGTGAGGCCCCAGAGAAAAATGGAAGGCAGCAAAAATCCAAACAGAAAAGGAAAAGAACCGACAGTGACAGTACCTCATCTGACTGCATCTTTTTAATTTCTTCTTCATCCAGGTTTCTGAGCTGTTCATCCTCTTCCTCTGGCTCCTCTTCAGCCACATCACCTGCCCAGACTAAGCACACAGGCCCGCATCAGTGGTATGGATCAGGACACAGACAGGACCCTGCAGGCTGCTGGCAATGGAGGGCTCTGCCAGACCTCACCACCAAGTAATGCTGGAACACTGAGGGGAAGAATCCTACAGTTTTATTGGGCCATATCCAAATATGAAGTCGTACACTGAGCACACCCAGGAGATCAAACCATTCCTGCTGCAGGCTCCCCTCACACCCAGGAGTGACAACCACTGGGCTGTTTCCCCTCCAAAATCACACATATTTGTGGGAATAAATGTCCATTTCCAGATGTTCTGCAGCAGCGCTCACCTTGTCCTCACATGACTTCATGTGCTCTTATCCTAACAGGGACTGTTCTACCACAGGGGCCCTGAGCCCAAGAGGAGACAGGAAGGGAGAAGAGAGGGGCTGAAGGTTTTATGAACCTCCAAGACCCTCAGGGTGAAGAACTAGGCTGTGGTGAATTTGTGATTATCAGAGAGCTACAAGCAGTAACAAATTATTCCCCTTCCCTCAACCCAAAAGCCAGCATGTATCAGTGGATCACTAAGGGATGATGGGCAGGGTGTAAATGGTGTCTCTTGGTTGGACTAAGTGTTCAAAGTATTCTGAGGATTTAATTTCTCTTCTAATTTTATGCTGCTGCTTGGGATAACTGATTTAATGACTAGTGCTGGCTTGCCCCAAGCTCATATTGGGTGATTTGGAAGCTTTGCCCATCAGTTTTACTAGTCCTACTTCCGTTCAAACATACCAGTATCTTCAGCATCCACAGAGGTTGGCTGCTCAATGGTTTCTGGTTCCACGTTCCTCCCTTTCTTCAAAGAGTTCTGCCTCTTCCCAGACATAGATTGGTTCTTTTTGTTTTTAATCAAGATTTTCCTCAAGAGATCCTTAGGACTTGGCAGAGGAACTCCTGGCTTCAGCTGCAACAGATAAACTTCATCTCAGAGAGAATTCACCCACCTCTCCTGTCCCCCTGGCCAACTGCCAGTGCCCAGACACATCTCTCACCCACTATACACCTAATTTCCTCCATCTGCCAGCATATCCCACTAGATCAATGCAGATTTTTCCTAAGGTTTCACCTGTGGTTTCAGACCAGCATTTTGCACCTCTCAGGCTCTGCCATGCTGCCTAGCCACTCATCCTGCTAAAAAAAAACACCTACATGGCCTGAAGGCATCCACATACCTCTGCCTTCACATTCCACCTACTTCTCTCATTATCCCAGATGCTCAGTCCCTCATCAGCACTCAGGCCAGATTTAAACACTGCCTGCAGCAGATTTAAAAAAGATCCCAGGGGAGGTGGCTCAAGACAAGGACACGTGACAGACTGCACAGACAGAAAAGGCCTGTTAATGGCTCAGCTGATCTCTTGAACTGTTCCCCCCCTCATCCCTTTGTTCCTATCGCCTGGACATAGGGATGGACAGTGGGCAACTGCTGCTGGGTCACTGCTTCTTTCCAGCTCTTCTTTGGGTCTCAGTGCTTTCAAACAGATGCTTGGGCCAGCTGCCTCAGCTGCCCCTACTCTACACACCCCAGGGATCTGCCTCGTGCCCTGCAGAACACAGGCCCTGCTCAGATGTTTAAAACCGTGTCCCCTGGCAGGGCAGGTGTGGTACCAACATGACCAGGGAGCACCAAAGGTGTCACTGGGCCCACAGAAATACCTATTGTACAGGTAAGATGAAGACTGGGGTCAAGCAGACAGGGAGCTTTCCTCAGTTATTCCAAGCACATGGCACTGACCTGCCCACCTATGCCTGGAAGGGAATATTTCCAGGCTAGAAGCAGGATTAGGCCCTTGCTCCTGTTTTCAAGTGCTGGCAGACAGAGTTGGACCAGTGCCATGTACAGAACACACCTGGTACCCCTGGTACATCCTGGCCAGCCAGAGCTCAGTGCCCAGAGTCCCTTGGGTGACAGAGTGTTAAACAAGAAAACCTCTGTGACAGAGTCATCCACCCATCCCTATGAACCAGGATGCACGTCCATGGCATTGTGTCTGTTGTGGCACCTCCCAGCACCAGGAGTGACCAAGTTTCCCAGAAAGGCCTCCCCCAGTGGCCTCCCGCCCCAGCTCCCTCGTACCGGGTACTTCTCCAGCGGCTCTGTCAGCAGCATGTCTCCAAAAATGGTTCGGCAGTACTCGGCCATCTTCGCCTGCTGCTTGGGCCTAAGAGACATCAGGCAGGAGTAAAGAGGAAAGTAAATACCCAAATCCAGAGTTTGGCATGAACAACCACCTCATGATCCATGTCCTCCACCCAGAAAACCATCTCAGCTATGCAGATGTTGAGGTCCCATTCCCAAGCCAACTCCCATGTTCATACCCTGCAACCCCAAGGTAAAAGGCTGCACAACTGTGATCATTCCACTCTGCAGGTTAAGGCTCATCTGTCAGCTATGACCCACCTCCAGTTGCTTCAGAGACCTCAATTAATGCTTCACTTCAGCTCAGCACTCGCTTAAAACCCAGCAGCCCTTGCTTGTGTATTTTCTGCTGTGGACACAGCAGATAATTCTCCCAGTCACCAAATACTCACGAGTCCACGTGGTTCTCGAAGGACAGGATCACAGGGTACGGAGATGTTTTAAAAGCACTTTCTGCAATGGCCTCAATGGCATCCTGAAGGAGAGGCCATGGTCAGAGAGAAGCTCAGCACTCATTAATAACAGACACACAGCTGACCTCCCACTGAACAGACTCCAAAATTGTCTCTCAGGAGTTCCTTTCAAAGTCACTAAACTTCTCCCAGTAAGAAGGTGAGAAGTGTCATCTTTCTCACACCTGCCCAGATTTCCACCTCCAGAGGGTCCATGCTGAGCTAAACTCGACAGCTTGCACCAAAATGAAGCTGAAGATGCAAGAAGGTGAGTTTTTGGTCTTGCTGCATAGGTCAGTGTACACATCACTGCACGTGAGAGTGTCTGGCCAGAAGGACAAACCCCTGCCCGAAGCACCTTGAACTGGCACAGAAAGGTGTGTGCAGCACCAGATTAAACCACTGCAAACTCTTACCTCTGAACCTGCCCAATTTTCTGTCATTTCTGCTGCTTATAAAATCCTTTTGCCTGGCAGCAGAGAGAGCTGGAGTGTTCAGTCACCAGCTGTGCTGACATTTCAAATGCAAATACCATGGAAACCTTCTCAGCATTAATGATGTAAGAAAAAATATTAATATTTTCCCCAAGCCCCTATGAAACTGCCACAAACTTTCCACTATTTTCCCTTCTGGTGCTGCTAATTGGTAAAGAAGTGCCATTTGCTCCTTTGCAATTACAGTCCCCTGATCATCCCAAATTGTGGATCAGCCATGACCTCAGCACAGAGGGTGGCTGCCACAGCTGCTCCTCCATGGACCACTGGGAGTCTGTCACAGAAGCCTCAAGGCTCTGAGGAGAAGCCTCAGACAATGCTACTAAAAGGCCACAGGAATTGTAGTGGAAGGAAGGACTATGTGTTATGTAAAACCAAAACCCAGCACATGCTGTGTTAGCAGGTCACAATTTCCTTGAGGAATGGTCCCAGGCTTCAGCAGAGCTCTGCAATTACAGCAGCTACAAATGCCATTATTTCTGTTCTATCTGCAGTGAACTGCTGTGCAAAAAGCAGCAGTGATACCACAGGGCTTTGGAAATTATTGAGTCTAAGGATGACAATACCTCTGACCTTAAGGACTGGTTTGGTGGGTTGGTTTTTTTCCCCCACACACAAATATTTTAGTAATATTGAAGTGTGGGAACTGGAGGGAAGATACAGAAGAAAAGTAAAGAGCTGGGAAAAACAATCTAAAGAGCCTCTACCTGTTAGCAGCAGCTGTAAAGGAGTGCAGGAAAAAAGTCAGCGTGATGCCTTTATTTGTAACCTGCAAGCTGTGGATAAATGCCCTGTACTGCCTGGCTTTGTGCTGCACTTCTAAAGCCTGGGAGCTGAACCCTCAGGGAAGCCAGCTGCTCCACAGAACACATTCCAACACTAAGGCCATTAGGAAGCAATTGAACCCTATTCTTCCAAAAGCCTCCACTTGAGGCTGTCAGCCATATAAACCTGCTGCAGACCAGAAGACAAACTCATTTTAACTGCGTGTTTTCTAAACCCCGTCCTGTTTGCTCCTCTGATGTGCCTCTATCTATAAATCCACCAGCCTCAAGTCATGTTCTGTCCATCCATCCTGTGACACAGCCCTGTGTACACAGACACCTCCACTCAGCCATCTCTCCATGGCTTCCACCTGACTTCCCACATTTCCCTCATTCATTCATCCATCTTCATCCAGCTATCAACCTCTCTGCTACTCCTCCCGTTGCAAAAATGTGTAAACTCCAACCTAGTGCTTATCTGTTCACTTTTCCTGCTACCCACACATTCATTCACTTGTCACCTCGCCATCAATCTTTTCCTCTCAAACATCTTTACCCTCTGGCTCCCTCAGCAATCAGTCTAAAAGCAGACAGGAGAAAGCATCCATGGAGAAAGCTCTTCCCTACCTTGAAGAGGATCTCAGTCGTCATGGTGAAGCCATGGGTGATGATGGGCTCCTCGTCCGGGGGCCGGCCCTTCCAGCAGTCCAGCTCCACACAGCGGCAGCCGGCCAGGAGCGTCTGGCGGTACATTTCGGGAGAGGACGTCCCAGAAAACTGCCCAGCTGCAGGAGAGAGGCTCAGCATTAGCTACTCACACGGGACAGCTCCTGCTCAAACAGGGGCAACAGGAATCTCTGCCAGCCTTCAGCAGGTTTCAGTTGCAGGGCGACACTTCCTGTCACATAGCATTTGGAGTCAGCACAGCCCTCAAAGCCCCCAGGGTGCACACATCTCCCGGCTGATTGTGTCCCTCCCCGGTCCCTGGGCATGCCTGCCCCAGCAGTACCTGTCAGATAGGTGTTGTGTGAGGAATTGATGTAGTAGTGTGACAGAGGCTGGGTCATGTCTTGGTACAGCATCAGCTTGTCCAGCACTATCAGGTTGTTCTCAGGGCCACAGAGGAACCAGACCATCCCCTCCGGAGACAGCTGCCCTGCAAGGCAAACAGAGCTGTTAATGGTGCCCAAACAGAATGGTTCTGGTGCCTCTTTGGAAGTGCATTGCAACACAGGGAGTTGTGGGAACCAGGCTGATTGCTCTCCTGGGAAGCAGGATGGCAGAAGGCATGAGATCTTCTGCTCTTTCATCCCACCTCTACAGCAAGAGCTTTGGGCTGAACAAGACTCACCTCTCTGGATGTTAAACCCGCTGGGCTCATACTTCTCTATCAGGCTCTGCACCTGCTCGGGTTTGGCTGGAGGAAAGAGGATGTCATTGAGGCGGGTGTCGCGCTGCTTCTTGTTGATGAACTTTGCCAGGTGCTCTTTGGTCATGTAGGGCTTTGCTTTTAGGTGGCTGCAGTGAGACAATCACAGAGGAGCAGAGGTAAGGCCTGGGAATTACCGAGGAAATCTTTTCACATAGGAGAGGTTGATCCTTCCTCAGGTTGATCCTCTCTCTGGGCCCATATATTTCAGGGTCCTGTAGCACAGTGAGGTCTCATCCTTTTTATTCAGGCTGTGAGTGAAGGCATTAAGTGACCAGGCATCCTGCCCTTCTAAGGCTTAAGGCCAGACAAACCACATGGCATTAAATCCCCTCCTTTCTGTCTATCTTTTGCTACAAGAGATCAAGTTCTGGGCTGTGGCTTGAGGGAAACTTACTGTGAGGTAAATATCTCATCAATCTCAGGCCGTGGACACAGATTCATGAGGAATGTCTTGTACACGGGCTCCGGGAAGTCCTCGGGGTTGATGGCATCATTCTGAGAACGCAATGAAGATGTTTTAGGACCACAAACCCGTGACAGCTCTTACCTGTTACTGAACACCCACAGCTCAGCACTTGGCTGTGACAACCCCAGTAAGTGACAGGAACATCTGGCTGGGTGCTGCTGCTCCTTGTGCCACACAGTGCAAGTGCTGGAGTCACAAGCATTACTGGAAGACAGTCAGAACTGACACCAGCAGGCCAAAGTTAAGGCCTGGCAGTGGTAGGGTGAGGTAAGTAACTACGAGCATCTTGGCTGATGGTTTTTCACAGCCAAGGACATCCCAGTCAGGGCAGGGGAAAAGATCCTCTTCAAGCTCATGAGACTTCTGGATACCCAGAGAAACCCCTACCTTGCCATTTGGCAGATGACAAGCACTTAATGCTTCTTCCACCCTCTTCTTGTCTGCAGGGAACATCTGAAAAATACTGACCAGACAGGCAAACAAACATCACCATGGAGCAGGAGAGAGGTCGGGGGGCTGGACCCGCAGGCAGTGCAGGACACTCCAAATGCACAGCAAGGGAGACAGGCAAGACAACTGTTAGCACGAGCTAGCAAAGACAGGGGAGTTTCTCCAGGGGAGTAACTGAGGGACCAAGTTTGATAAACCTACACAGGATTTTTTGACTGCTGATTTAAAGCAGAAGTTCTGTATTTCTGCTATGGACTGTGTAAGAAAGAGCCCTGTCACTCAAAATCCCTCTCCTGTCCTTTCCTGCCCCTCTTGGAGGTGCTTCCTATGGTACTGTGGAGAAGTAACAACAACTGAACCTTCCCTCCTTTCAGAACATCCCTGTAAACAACACCATGGTCTCCTCCATGGACAAATCCAGTGTCAGCTCGGTTAAGCTCCTGGAATCACAGGTGCTCACAGCAAACAGGGGAACAAGGAGTGCCCTGTGCTGCCAGGTGAGAGTGCCTGGGGCAGGGGGGCTGCAGCAGCTCATGCAAACCCTGCCCTTTGCAAGGCAAAACTGCAGCAGCCTTGGTATGATTCCAAAGGGATTTACATATTTAAAGGGAAAGGCAAATGGCTCAAGGAATTTTCAGAATTTTCAGGAGTTTTGAAAGCCTTACGTTTACCTGCACCTGAAGATACTCAGTATTTTCATAAACCTGGTTCTTAATCTGGACTATTTCATGGTCTGCATTTTTATCATTCTTCAAGAAATGGACACTGAGAAGAGGTACATCCTGTATCAGTTTTTTTTTTCTAGCTTGTTTCAGAGGAATAAGCTGGTTTCTCCCTGCAGCAATGCTACCTTGCTTGCATTTTAAAGATGAATTCAAAGCACTCTTCCCTAGTGTGTTATTCATTACAGACCCACACATTTTTAACAGCCCTTTGATGAATACTCTGGTTTCTGACAATGAAATTCTGCTCGGTCGGTGGTTTAAAAAACAAATAACAAAAAATGTTTAGTGTTGAATAAAGCTCAGCCCTCCAGGAGCCCATTTAGTCAGCACAGCCCTAATCCAGCACAGTTCTGCCTTACAACACACCCTGGGGCCTGTGTTTATTTGGGGTGATTAGTGCTCACCTCTTGTGATGCTGTAACGCAGCACAGACCTAGAGCAGAGTGGTTCAAGACTTCCCAAATGCACTGTCTGCAGCTCCTTATTCTTAAAACAAAAGGTAATTTATGGACCCAAAAGGGAATTCAACATGGCAGTGCTGCCTTTTGTCATTCTATGAGCTAAATCAACACAGGGGAACCGCAGGACCAGCCCTGGAGCAATTTTACTTGGGAAGATACTGAACGGCACAAAATCAATTCCAGATTCATACCACATAGTGCAGGGGAGAAGAGACAGGCTGGGCTTTGCTTCCCATTCTGATGAAAGCCCTACCTGATGCACAAGGCCAAGCTGGGGACAGGGAAGGACACATCTTCTGTTCTGCTCCTAAACTAGCACTGGCCCAGAGGCTGCTTTGCTCTCACGCACATCCAGAGTGAAGGCTGAGGGACAGAGGAAGTGGGGAAGGACTGGAGTGTTCACACAGGGAGAAAGGAGACAAGAAAAGCAAGGGAGCCCTGCTGCAGGTGAGGTGGGGAGTCCAGCAAAGAGCTCTCCAAATACACAACTCCTTACAGGAAAGGAAAACAATCCTACACCTCATCCACCTTTCGGCTCAGGTTTGCAAAACAATCTGTGATCGGAATTTTACCAAAGTTGCTTTGTTTTGTTGATTTTTTTCTTGGCAACAGCCAGGAGGTGATATCTGTGGCTATTTAAGCCATTTCTTGCTGTAGATAAAGGCCACAAAGTCTCCGTTCCAGACCCAAATTATGTGTCACCTAGGTGCAGCAGGAGCCCTTCCATGGCCTGGACACTGAGAGAAAGTTCTCTGTCTCTTAGCAGCAGGAAGAGCAGACAGCTGAAGGCACTGAGCAACCATCCTCTCACCAGCTGCTCTGCCTGTAGTCTGACTGAACACACAATAAAACAAATATCCACACTCACTTCCGGACAGGAATCTTTCCCTCTTCATTCAGTTGCAACTTCAACTTCACCAGACTGTGAAAAAACAAGATTACAAAAATGCACTTGTACAATCTTAAGAGATCCTACGAAGTAAGAAGAAAGGAAAACCATGCAATTGGGAAAACAATCTAACAGTGAACTGCAAGTCAGGGTCCTATAGAGCATCAGCTTAACCTTGGCATGACCCAGGCCTTGGTCTGGAGGCTGCCAAGGGACCTGGATGCTTAGAAGTTTGGGGTTTTTTCCCAGTACTGACAGAAAGGGCAGGACACAAATGTTTCAGAGAACAAAGTTTCTCAGAAAGGACTTACATTTTCTCTAGGAAGGTGTAGCGGGGAGCGTTGTACATGAGGGGATTCCGGGCAATGCACATAATATCCTCAGCCCAGTCCTGGAACAAACAGGGCAGAGACAGTTGGGCACTATGCAACTGCTCCAAGAAGTACACAGCAAACATGGAAAGGGCACAGAATCCTGGAATGGTTTGGGTTGGAAGGGACCTTAAAGCCCATCCAGTCCCACATCCTGCCATGAGCAGGAACATCTTCCACTAGCCCAGGTTGCTCCAAGTCCCGTCCAAGTTGACCTTGAATACTTCCAGGGATGGAGTAGCCACAGCTTCTCTGGGCAACCTGTGCCAGGACCTCCCCACCTCCACAGGGAAGAATTTCTTCTCACATCTACTCAAAATCTACCCTCTTCCAGTTTAAAACTGTTACCCTTTATCCTGTCTGATACTGCTGGGCTTGACTCTATCACCTTCCTCCTGCCTATAAACACCAGGAGCTGAAACTTTTCCACTTCTCAGCTGCCTATTCATCCATACAAAAGACCTGAAGGACAACAATGACCAGTCTTCTACTGGTCCTTCTCCATGCAGGGCAGAAGCTTCTAGAACTATGGAGATACCACACCCGACTGGAACAACAACCTGCTTGTTTATAACCTTGTCAGTAATGCTGACAGGGCTCAGGGTCCTGTCTCCCCCTCTTCTTTCCTGCTCCCCACTGAATGTTCCAACCCTTAGTGGTTCCCAGTAGTTCCATGACCTCAGGCCCTGATACCTTGCAAATATTCTCCTTGTAGGACACAAAGTTATGGAAAGTGAGGTCAACCATGTCAGGGCCAGATACAATCGTCAGGGTCTTCAGCAGGAAGGTGCTGTAAGGGTAATCCAAGTTAAAAACCTCTCGGAGCTTCAGGGACTGCAAAAGAAACAGGACAGATGGGGGTGACTGGAGAACAAGGGAAAACTGTACCCAAAAAACCCAGACCCAATACACACATTGGCCCAAATTCACAGCAAGCATCTCAAGGATTGCAAAATTGCTTAGTGCAATCTTCCTTTCCCTGGCTTTCCCTACTTATTGTTATTCTGGAGTCTGCATTACTGGATCCTCTATGGGACAAACCACCATAACTAACACCCCTGCACAACTCTGAAAACGTCAAAGTTGGAAACTGCTCTTAAAGAAATTTCTTCTGAAACTTCAGGCTGGACTTGCAGACAAGCAGGGAAGAGTTTGGCCTTCTTGTGCCAGAGCTGTGTAACCAGCTGATTTTATCAAAACACACACACTAAAAGAGTGTATTAGTATGACACCCTCATGTGTAACCCCTCTCCACAAGAAAGACATTTTTTGGGACCCCCTGTCACCTCAGAGCTGGGTTTTTTCCCTCCTAGCCCCATTTTCTGCTGCTGTCAGTTGCTAGTAGTGGTTTTTTCCATAGCAACTCCAGTACCCTACAGCAATGGCTCACCAGAGACTTGTTTTGTTAACTGTAAGGCTCATCCGATTAGTGGTACTTGGATTGCAGCACCACATGAAAGTATTTATAGAATCGTTTAAATTATTCAGCATTTTCTGCATTCCTATGCATGGTGTCACTAAGCCAAGGTATCCAAGATATCCCAGAGTTTTACTGATGATGCTACTTATAATGGGAAGATAAAATTTCCATTCCTAGAATAAAGGAATCCATTATCCTTTAATGTGCAGGACAAATTCCTGTCCAAGCAAACAGGGAACTGTCAGAGCACCTGCTCCTTTAGAAACTGGGCAAAATCCACAATCTGGGATTGTTAGAGCAGGTCAGACTTGGAAGTTAAACTGGAGCTGGAATCTGAGTGCACCTTCAGGTTTCAGTCTGCACCACATCACACTCAGAGCTGCACACGTATTTTATAAGGCACTGCAGAATTTTTTTCACTGCAATTTTCCAAATTTCTGGAGTATTTGCAATTTTGAGACATCTGTAGCAAATAGGCATCTTTAAGAAAAACAGGATGGGCTGGATTGTAACTCAGGATCATCTGACTGCTGTCTCTCATTTTGGAAAAGCACCTCTCCAAGGGGGTAACTCTGAAACCTGTTTAATCCCAGAGCATTTAGAGAGAAGGAAGGGAAGGAATATGATTTGCCTATTTTCGACAAGAGAATTTCTAAAATGGCTCCTTCTTGCCTTGTGAGCCATTTTCCTTCACAGAACTGAGCACCACCAAACACCCACATCTCCTTCCCACGCGTGTGGCAGCTCCTTGTTGGAGCTCAACTTTCCAGTGCCAGCAGCAAAGTATTGGGATTTTAACTCCACACTTAACTTCATCTTGCAAATTCACCAGCATTTGTTCAGCTCCAGGGCTGTACAGGAGAGGAGGCCCAAACAATGGTGAATTTGCGGTTGTGCTGAACTCATTTCCTGTATTTGTTATCCGGGGCTCCTCCCAGCCCTTCCTTCTCCGCACACTGCTCTCTAGCAGACGTTCATCACCTGGCTCTCTCCAGACCTCTCTGTTCAGGCTGTGTCCCCAGCAAGCCGAGTGCTCTTGCCCTTATCCAGGCACTGATGCATCCAACACCCAATTAAGGTGTGGAGAGAAGACCACAGGCTGTGTGCAGGAGCTCTGAACCTGACACCACATCATGGCCCTTTTACAGCCTGCACTCCTTTAGCACCTTGTGCCACAGCTTCACTCTGGGATTAATCACTGTCACCTTGCAGGTAGCCATAAAGGAAAAATAGGAATTGCTACACGAAAAACAGGACATGCATATTAGCCATGCAAATCAGAAGGGAAATACATTTAGCAAATCCCCTTAAAAAAAAAAAAAAAAGGCAGAAAACAACCCCCTGGCAGAGTGGCTGAAATATGGTGTCAGCTGCCATTTCACATCCCACCCTCCTGATTTCCCTAAAGTCCTCAGCTGTACAGAGATCCATAGTCCAGAGAGAAGCAAATTCTCATGCAAATATAAACAAAGAGGCAGAGATAGATGCAGAACAGAGAGGGATGGTCCTTTCTCTGCTTGAAAGGGGGAAGAGCTGACTGACAGAGGGACCTGCTGTGTCACTGTGCCCTGACAGAGCTGTGTCTTGTGGCACTAGGACAACAAATCTTCTCTTTTGGAGAAGAGAGATCTTGTTTGGTTGCCAGAAGGGAAAAAGCAAGGCCCAAGATATTTCCAATGCCTTTGACTCCAGAGGTAATGCTCCTGTCCCCATTAGCCTTGCTGCTCCATGCTGGAGACAATGGCTGCGGAATGGGGAGGGCAAGCCTGTC
The DNA here is from genome assembly GCA_013397815.1 of Aleadryas rufinucha. Taxonomy (NCBI): domain Eukaryota; kingdom Metazoa; phylum Chordata; class Aves; order Passeriformes; genus Aleadryas; species Aleadryas rufinucha. The sequence continues at coordinate 96,220 of VZTH01000311.1, forward strand.
TCTGTGCAAGAATCTCAGGGACACAGGCAGACAAAAATCCACAGTGAAGCACTCTCAGTGTCTTATCTAAAGGAACTGGAAAATACAGCAACTCAGATTCCCAGGCACAGAATAACCCACTGCATTTTGCAATCCAGCAGGGACACACTGCCAGGGACAGAGGAGACTGTGCAGCCCCAGAGCTCATTGCACAACCATGGCAGAGGCAGGAGGGCCCAGCCCAGCAAAGGCCATCGCTCATATGTGCCCATTTCATTGCTCAGCTCCTGCTCCACCATTTATAAACCCTCTGCCAGCCACAGGTTTGTACCTGCCTCTCTTGCACACTCACAGATTGGTGGCTCCATACAGCTCCATAGGATCGCTCTCCAGTTGGAGGGCTGGAATTAGTTCACCTCCATCCTGGGCCCACAAGCTGCTGAATCCCAGTGCCCGAGTTGCTCATCCCCTGTGCTGCAGCAGAACCACTGACCACCCGCAGTGTTTACAGCCCGTGGCTCACAGCCCACGGCTCAGCTCTGAGGGCACTTGATTGTCCTGCACAGTTCCTGAACATTCCCACTGGCTCCAACTTTACCGTCTCAGAACATGATGGAGTGAAAAGCCTCGGTATCATTTTCTCCCTGTACCTGTGCAGTTCAGGCTGCATCTCCAGGTTCAACACCAACAATGTGGACAGAGGATGAAGCTGGTTTATAATCATGACAATCAGAAAGCACAACTTTTGTTTTTATTAAAAAACATGCCTGTCTCAAAGTCAATGCCTCCTGAAACATCTAAACAAACCCCAAGACACAGCCAACAGCCCAGAAGTCTGGCCTAAAACATCGTGTATTTTGGCCTTTATTATTATTACATTCTCTGTCAGCATTGTGGGGTCTTGGTGCCTTAAAAAAAGAAACCACAGAAAGCCCCACAAACGGAGCAGCCCTTATTGTTCCTCGTTACCGAAATGAAAACACAGACCTGAGTGTAAATAACAGCCTGATCTGTATCGGCACACTGCTGAACTACACTCAATAGCTTTTTAATCTTGTCTCCTTGCTGTTCAAAGGCCCTGCTCATTCTTATCTTTATTACTCTTGAACACACGCCAAAGTTCGTTCTGCCCCGTCTAAGAAAAAAAAAAAAATTCCGTGAAGAAAAGTCACGGCAGAAACGCGAAGCCGCTGTCAAAGAAACTCTCACGGGAGGGTGAGCAGGGGAGCCCGGCACAGGCGTAGGAGGGGCCAGGGAGGATTCTGCTCTGTGCTGAGACGAGGGCTGGGGAGGGCAGGCAAGGGCCATTACCATCTGGAGGTGGCTCCTATGGCTGCCAGCCCTCAGTGAGTCCCTTTTCACGCTGTGCTGGGCACTGCCTGCTCCCTAACCCCAGATGGGGTCCCAGCTGTAACCTGTGCTGGTAGTGTACACCACAGCAGCTCCCTTCTCAAGTGGTTTTCCGCGTGGGTGCTTTGGTGTTATTCTTCTTGCTGTGTGTAGAGGTTACAAAGAAAAACCCCAAACCTCCTGCTCAGCAGTGGTGGGAAAGTGCTACTGAAAGCAGGGAACTCCCAACATCCAGAGTGACCCTACCCCCTCCCAGGGAGACTCGTCTGTGCCATGGGACTGGAAAACTCAGGGTATGTTACACACTTGAGACAGAGCCCAAACCTGCACAGCCCCTTGCTGTGGAAAGGAGTGGCACAGATGTTCCCCATACAGCACTCTCCTTCCTCTGGAATTCCTTCAGTCACAATGCAGTAGGAAAACCAGGCCACAAGCTTTGCCTCAGAGCGGCTGCGGCTTGACTGGGGCATCACTTCCAGGGAAGGGGAAAGGGTGCTCCTTTTGTTGGTGGTGCCATCCACAGTTCTTCCTACAGCTGTGATCCTGTTCTCCTTGTCCTAAATAAGGCTGATGGCTCATTTCTCCACCTTCAGGCAGTGAAACAAGTAACTCGTTGTATTAATTCCAACAGTTCTGTTCTACAACCATTCCAAGTCACTATTTTGTAACAGGGCAGACAGCACCCATGTTCATTCTTCCACCTCAAAATAGATTTTTGTTTGCTTCACCACACCAGTTTTTTTTATTAATACCTTTTGTAACAACGCCCCAGACAGCTGCCCCATGTGGAGGGTGTGGTGGTTCATGTGAAGAAATTTTCCCTGCTTTCTGCATTCCTTTGTGAAATTCTGTTCTCAGGAGAGCCAAATGAACATGACCCTGAGGGCTTTAAGCCAGAGGCATCATGGATAGCAGAGCTACGTGTAAGTAAGAGTTTTCCACACCCAGATGGCATGTCTTTGGTTCAACACCCCTTTCAGTGGCCACACAAGACCTCCCAGGATCCACAAGGAAAAGGTGGATAAGGAGCCAGACCAGTGCATTTTACTACGTGTTATCATAGAATTCCAGAAAACTCTCTGAAATAAAAAGGGGAAATATTTCAAATGGTCTCTGTAAAAAGTAGAATTCAAAAAGCGCTTGGGATTCTCACAGCAAAGGTTGTCATCAAGTGCATCACTTCTGCCCACTGAGAATACTTAATAAATCAGTCAGTGCTTGACCTTTGCTTTGTTGTTCTTCAAAAATGAGCTGCAGCCAATTCCCAGGACTCTAAAATCCCATCCCTGGCCTATTACAACAGCTAGAACAGAGCAGCTTCATGCAGGTGCCTAGGGAAAAGCACAGGAACAGAGCAAACGCACTGGCACTTCCCTGACACATTCCTGCAGCTCCCAGCAATCTAGGATTCAGCAGCTTCCTAACCCAGAGGCATTATCTCACATTTAATAACCCTCTAAGGGCATTTTCTTCTTGTACTGACATTTTATCCTCACTTTTCCATGACTGTGCAGGAAGCATCACCCATGGCATCGTGATACGAGGTGGGACAGCAGCAGCAGCACCACCTGCTTGTGCCACTCCTACCTCTGGAAAATTCCACCTGATATGGAGCTGCTGCACTGGAAGAAACCCTGAGTAACTGCTTCAAACCCTGAGTAACTGCTTTCTGATCCCCTTCTCCATTCAACTCCTGATTTTAGAGCACTCCACATCCCATTCACCTCACTCCTGCCAGAATACAGTCCCCTCCTACTCAGATGCTCTGCCCCCAGTAGCCACTTCATTCCTTTGTTAATCCAGCTGCTCTTCCACACCTTTTCCAGTTCTCACCTAATCTGACAGTACATTAGGATTGCACATAAATATGGGTCCATTTGGGGTGTACACAATGGCATGACTTTCTAATTACTTCCTTATAATTCCTAACATACAATTTACTTTTAGGGGGCAAATACTGCTGAACACTACATTGATATTTTACCATACACCCACAATGTTTTCTGAGTATCAACAGTCAACTGAGGGCCTGTTATTACAGAAGGATGAGGGATTTTTTCTGTGTGCATTGCCTGATTTTTATCTGTATAAAATGTATCTCTCCTTAGATCATGCAGTCAATCAGCAATTCAAGGTCTTCCTACAAACCAGCCTGATTTTATTACCCCAAATAACTCTGTACCATTGGCAAACTGTCTTCTCCTGGTACTCTCCAATTAGTCTCCCTTAACGAATTCCTAAAATCTAGGACATGTTTCTCCAGCCACCAGGACATCCACTCATGGCCTCAGTACTTCCACCAGCAATTTAGCATCTATATCAAAGATCAATTAATTTTGCCAACAGGTTATTCCTCAAAGTTTAACACCCTAGAAAAGAGTATTTCATACCTCTCCTTTAAGTCAGCCTCTTCCTTAGTGTGTCCCATCTGGAGGGCAGCACCAACTCTAACAGCCCCAAATATTTTATTCTCTCAAATGAAAATCCAACCTCCTGACAGCATTTTTAAGCACTGTCCTCACAAAACAAGTTGCAGACAAAGTTTTAGGCTCATTGAAAACTCAAGTATGTTCCATTCTAGTGAATTTCTAAGGAGAAAGGTAGTTTCTCTGAAGGAAATATGATTTTTAAGAAGATGGGTACTGTTCTTGAGCTCTGCTGTGCCTTTAGCACCCACCTTATTATGATGTTTTGAGAAATTGGTCTTGGGGAGCTCTGAACAGACATTTTCAGAGCAGATTGAGAAAACAGCCACACAACTTATGCAAAAAGCTGCTTGAGGTTCAGTAGATATTGCAAAACCTTTCCCTTTTGCCTTAGAGAGTCACCTGTGTCAACACATGACCCATCAGCTTTACTCCTTTGGTCCCTTTCCACCTTTGAGCTTTACTGCAGTTTTCTGCTTGTCTTTTCCATACATAGAAAAGTTAAAAACAAACAAAAGTCCCAGAAACAAAGTCCTAACAAGGGCTGCAAGAAGCTTCAATTATAACTGAAATCGAGAACAAAGCCCTGATCGTGTGCAAATATAAAAATATATTGGGGGGGGAGAGAAAAAAACTAGTTTTTCTGAAAATGCATTTTCTTCCCTTTATAGGGAAAAACCCCAGCACACACTGTTGGAATGGCATTGTAACTCCAGGTTTGTGGGTACCCTGTGCATCCTTACACAAGAGCAGCTCCGGTGACTCAGTGCAGGAGCATCAGTGTCTCCAGCAGGACTTACCAGTGCAGCAGGGCACTTGGAAGGGGAATTGGTTTTCCTGGCTTTCTGACATATTCCTTCCAATGAGCCCATCTACCACAGTCTGGAAGTACCGCTTTTGGGTGTGCAGAGGGCCCCTGGGAGGTCAGGGACAAGAGTCAAGATGGCTTTTCTGTATTTACATAGCTGTGATGTAAGGAGATGAGATCCTCTCTAACTTCTTCCTACAGAAATCCAGGACAAACTGCCTGAGCTCCCACCAAAACCACAGGCAGCCCTGCCTTTCCACTGAAACACCAGACAGAAGGAAGCTATGGACTCACCTTGGGCATCTTGGCAAATCGCCCCACTCGGGTGTCTCGGATGCTGGTGATATCCAGAATTTCCCTTTCCTACAACAGAATAAGGACAAGGAAAATGAAGAAAGACAAAGGAGGAAGGAAAGCACTCCATGACAGAGCCCCCAGAAGCTGTAAAGCAGGTTTGGCTCAGTCTTTCCCTGTGGAAGAGCTCTCCCAGCAGGAACACGGCAGGGAGGGAAGCCATTCCCACAGAGGACACTGCACAGCCTTCCCCAGACAGCACCTTCACGTCCTCACTATTGGCTTGCTGTCTTGTTTGTTCTTTGAATATTCAATCTGAATTTCCTTCCTCTGTTACTAATTTTTCTTTTCACCATGGGTCTGGTGAACAAATTATACTCATTGCAGCAGATAAGATTATTTTCCAAGATCACAATACAGGACAATGTAGATGCCATGTCTTCTGGCTGTATCCCCGTTTCATTGTTAAGCAGGACAGTAATTTTACTCCTAATCCCACACCTTTGAGTCCCTAATGCAAAAGCAGTTCAGTTTACTTTAGCTGCTAATCAACAGCATTTTCCAGGAATGCAAGACCCCTTCCAGTCTGGGTTTCCTTGTGGCAGCTATGCTTCCTTCCCAGGTATCCCAATGAAGTATCTCCCTTTCCATGGTGACACCAGCTCCCCTTGCCTCACTTCATGCTCCACTTCTGGAACCCTTAGAGCAGAAATTTTACTGCCCAAGTGGACCTTGAAAGAAGAACAGGAGTGACAGAGACATTGAGGGGTGTGACAGTCCCCAGCATTGTGCCACTGTTCTCAGGGGGATGTGGCTGCGGCAGTGCCCGGCCCCAGCTGGCACTGGGCACAATCTCTGGAAAGGCAGAGCTCACCCAAGCCACCAGGCTGGCCAGGGCCTGTGCAGGACTGACTGGCTCTGCCATGGCATGTAGGTCAGGCAGAGGAAGTAGAGCTGAACCACAGTCTGCTCTGGAAAGCGGAAGCCCAGCCTTCCACCTCCCTCTCCATTACTTGATGCTACTCATCAGGGAGGAACTGAATTCTCTTTCCTCCACGTGTTGCCTCTCCCTCTCCTCCAGCAGCTGGCATCCTGTGCTTTGCTCCGGCAGCCTGCACACATCACCCTGAGCACAACTCACTCTCCAGACTCCACATAGGCCCTATATCACTGTGGTCACTAGTTTTTAATTAAAATGTCTAAAACCCCAATGAGTCAGTTAATGGCCCCACTGTACAGGTTAGGAGAATCCTGCATCTTGCTGGGTGACAGGGATAGCAGCACAACTGTTGTCAATTAAGTCCTTTGAAGAATATGTAATGAGCTTCGCAAAAGTCAAAACACCAGCATGACAGGCACAGAAAAGCCACGCTCACACCTTCAGTCCTTGCTCTTTCCTGGTGCTGTGAAGACCAACCTGCCACTGATCAGTTCCCACTCCTTGGTGGGGTGTCCCTGCTAAGAGGAACGAGTATGGCACTTTGCTCCCAAGTGCAGGACTCGAGCACTTGCAGTGCTGTCATTTCCCACAAACCTGACCTGGCTGGTCAGTGCCCGAGCTGTGCAGTCTCAGCACTTACCGTGCTCTGATAGGTCCAGTACACGTAAAAGCCCTTGGGATCCACTCGGAGAATCACAGGAGAAGCACTCGATGTTTCCTGACAAAAAAAACAACAAAAGAAAGAATGCTGGCACCTTGGGTGACTTGGAGAAAACATCCTGGGACACAAGGTTCCCAGTTCAAATACAGACCCAGGCAGGTGAACATCCTCTGGGATTTATGGAAATGAACCCAAGGACTTTAGGACATCTCCAGAGTGACAATGTGAGGCTCTGGAAGCTGAAGCCTGAGTCTCATCTAACCCACGCATTTAACAAGAACAGCTCTCTTGGAGCTTTCTACACAAAGCACTGAGAGAACAAAGTATCTAGAGATTCAATTAATTGTTTCATTTGAAAAGTCTTCTTTGACCTGCTTCATTCTACAAGCTCAGGAGAAGCCCAGGCCAAGCAGAGAAAGCATTCATCCATGGCATCTCCCATCCAGGTGCTCATGCTGATTATCTGGGCTCCTAGTCAGGAAGGCTTCAAGGAGGGGATGCATCAATGCAGCCTCATTATGCTGCTTTAGGTGGGGATTCTGAAACTCCACAGACTGTCTCCACACAGACCATCAAAAGAAGCAGCCATGCAGACTCCCATACCAGAGGTGTAAATCAGACGAAATTATTTGGGGCTGATCCTGAACCCCATACAGCCATTTCTGGGAAGGCTCCAATTTCAATTCAGGAAGCTGAAACATCTCGCTGCTAAGATGAAACCAGTAATGAAATCTGGAAGTTGTACTTGTCTCTTGGCCTCAGGTTCTTCAGTTTGTTACTCAACTCATACCTCACTCTAGAGTGTATCTGGATTTTCAGGGACCTCCATTTCCATACTCAATATTTACAGTAAACTGGTCATTGCACAGCACATCGTATGTGGTCCTTTTACTCCCTCCTGTCTTCCTCCCGCTGTGCCAGGGCCAGTGCTGGCCCACCCAGCACCACCTCCATGTTCCCAGAGCTCTTGGCTGGCTCCCTGCACATGTGGCCATGGAGAGCAGAACAGGCCCCACGGTACCACCACAGAGTATTGTGCCATGTTCTAGATTACCCTTATCTCCCACAAAGCAGCTTTCTGGAGGGCAAGCTGAGGCTGCAAGGCAGCTGCTGCCAGCCAGGCTCCTGGGCAGGGCCAGGCCTGCCTGGGGGTGCAGGCAGCCTCTCCAATGGGGCGGCTCCTGGCAGCAAAGGAAACGGGCAATCCTACAGAAGATGGTCTGGCAGCCAAACTGGCTGCTTCTCATTCTATGGGGCAGAAAGCAAACACTGTCTGCTAAAATCCTGTAATCCATAATCTTTCAGCAATAGAACAGTTTTGACTCTACTAAGAGGACTCAGAGGCAGCACAGAGCCAAACCCACACCCATCTGCCCCTCTGAAGAGGTCAGCTACTACCCTGTGCCCTACCTGGGGTTCTGACAGCATTTTCAGCTGGTTCTTTAACTCAGCTACCACCCATGTAGTAGGACTTCACCTCTTCCATCTGCTTAGGAGCCCCAGCTTGCTGGATGCTGAGCAAAGCACAGCAGAGCTGCTCCTTACCCCAAGGTCCTGCAACTAACTCTGTGGGACAGGTCAGAACAGTGCTGCCTGTCAGGGATCCATTGCTCTCTCCTCTAGACAGTGCCTTACCAAAGCTGGACAAGGCGAGGGCTCTGTAGAAAAAGCGTGGGTTTGCTTTTTTTGCTGGAAGGCCCTACTTCAGTCCCAAGCTGATGTAAGATGATGTAAGAGGCCATGATGTTACCATGATGTAAGAGGCCAATCTGATCTTCCTTAACTCCTTTGCCTCACTTACAGTGGAAGAAGTTCAAAACTGTTACCAACAGCACCGTCAGGTCAATTGAAAGAGATACAAAAACCACAACAGTCATGAATTCTAAAACACAGCAATCCCGCAGTCTGGAGCTCTCACCATCATCCTCTTCAGCCTGTTCTAACCATGGATTGGGAAAGCCCAATGTGATGGAGCAATGTGACCAGAACAGCCCACTCATGGAGAAGCCTTTCTTTATTGGTGGAGACCAAGCCTGTAAACTACTTAGTTGAGGCAGCCTTTTAGAAATGTTTGCAAATATATAAACTTTAGGGAAAGATCCAGACAGGAACTGAGCTCACTAATCAACAGCTACAGCAGCAAATAAACACTTGGTGGGTCTTGGAAGCCCAACTTGACTCACCTTGGATTTCAAGGGAACCTATCCCAGGAATACCCAGTGAAGTACTTAACAGCTTCCAATTTTTGGGAGAGTGGTCCCCAAGGCCTGAGCATAAAGTCATCAGCAATTTTAGACAAGTTTGGCTGCTGTTATTCTGAGAAAGCAGATCCCTGTTCAAATTCTAAGAAGCCCCAAGTGCACTCTGCAGGCAGTGGGCCTACAGGAAAGAGGAAGGCTGTGCTGTACCCTGGTGTCATCCTCCTGTTTATGTACCTCTAATGGAGCAACTGGCAGCCATATTCCAACCCATATTCCTCACATCCATCCTTTCTGCCACCTGCACAGTACACTGCTCTCATTTCTCAGTGCCACTGGACCACCCTGCTGATGTTGCACACAAGGTGATCCACTCCCCCACACACTCCTTTGGGACTTAACACTATTCCAGGTTCACACCCACAAAAGTGCTAATCCCTCCTGCACTGCTGCTGCAGGCTCGTTCTGATCATCTCATTTGCAACACCACATGAGCCATCTCCCCAGATCCCTGTGAATAACCACAGCCTGGGCTCCCCCCCTTTATCAGCATTCATGCTCAACAGCAGACAATCCATCTCCAAACAGAACGGATGGGCAGCTGCTCTTCTCCTGCTCGGGTATGTGGGTGCTGGGGTAAACACTCCTTTGCCTCTTTAGAAAGTGAGGAGGGGAACCTTCACATTCCAATGAACTGCTGCTGCTCTACGCTTTCTTCCCCTCACACAGAAAGGCAGTGACTGCAAAGCAGCTGTTTGGAAGGTAAAGAGGACAAATGAGCTGGAGAGAGCAGCAGCTTGCTGCAGCACCCTGAGGCTCCAGCCCTGTTAAAGCACAGGCCCTTTGCTGCTCGGTCATTTCCAGACCCAGGGGCCAGGCAGGCGTGGGAGGCTGTGGCTCACCCCCGATCCACTCAGGCGACAGGGCCATAAGAGGAAGCAACTTGGAGTCTGATTTCATCTCTATCTGCAAAGTGCAGTGAGCGCTCTTCGCTCTGGATTAGATCCTACCCCTCACACTCCTCCAGAAAGTCCAATTGTGGCATATGCATCTCACCCACAGAGACTCCCAGCAGCGACCACCTTCCCGAGGGCTGGACCTTGTGTCCTACACCAGGGGCTGCACACACAGACCCAGTGCACACTCATTGCATTTGTTTCCATCCTCCACAACAAGAGGTGCAGAAATCACATCCCCAACCCCTTACACACACCCCCTTGATTTTAGTCCTCAGCTTTCCTGTTCTTCCCGGTTCCCTCTCCCTGTCCAGAGATCTCTGCGGTCAGGTGGGATACCACACTGAACACAGGCTCCCAGCCTCCCCACAAACCGTGACCCAACGGGTGTCTCCCTGCCACCACAGACACAGCCTAGGGAAGGAACACCCCAGTACTCACATCATCCCATTTGATGAAGCGGTCGCCCTTGCACAGGTACTCCTTCACCTCTGTGGGCTGCAGGACAGGGTTCAGCACGGACATGGTCCTGCAGATGTGCTCCTCAGCTACCAGAAGCAAGAGCAGCTGCACAGTTCACTCCTCCTTAGCCCCCTCTCCTCTATCTCTGCCTCTCACGTGGCAGGGCGTTCTGCCATGGCCACTGTTGGCATCAGAGAGCAAACAACCTCTTATATCCCAGCCCAATTTAGGAGGGGCAGGGACAGGCAGGCGAGGAGCGATGAATCTGCATTGTAAATCAACAGCTTTCCAGGCAAGCAGAGCCTCACCCAAGGACACCCAGAAGAAGGCTGGTGATGGCTGGGGTGCTCGTGGGCACACACTCCCACCGTCCCTCCGGGAGGGATCCACTCCTTGGAGCTGTGCTGGTGAGGCACCCGGCTCAGTGAACTTCCGCAACTCAACTTCCTTAAATGCTCTCTTGACGAACTACAGGCATTGCCAGAAATGCTCCAACTGCTTCAGCAGCTGTGGTTACAGAGCAGCTCAGCTCTGGCTACAAGCAGACTGCCCCCTTCATGCAACAGGCCAGATGTCCCAGGAAACAAACTCATTCCTTGCTCTGGACAGATTCCATTTCTGGGGCCACTCACTACACTGTCCAGTCTTAAACAGTTTTCCTTTCTCTTACAGGCTCTTCTGAATGTCAGCCTCAAAGTGAGACAGACCAGCAGAGCAGCTGGAAATTCCCCAGATGAAATAAAACATTCCCGGAGTCCCAAGGAACTGCGCTATTCCCCGGATTCACTTGAGTCTGCAGCAGATGCATGGGACACAGAACAGGAGAGGTGGGCAAGGTGGGGATTATAGTGACGAGGCTGCAGGGAAGTGACCAAAAGCAGAACAGCTTAAAGGCAAACAGGGCCAAAATAAGACTCTGCTCCTGACCTTGGAATGAAGGAATTCCATGAGGGCAGCAGAGGAGGAAAGGAGCTCCACTGGCTGATGGGCACTGGCTAACCTGGAGAGTGGATTATGAAAAAGCCTGACATGGGCAAGATCAATTTTAGTCAGAGGCAGAGCCCCACAACTAATTACAAGTGGAGATAACAGTGCTATGATTGCTGTGGATTCCCAGGCACACAGTGGGATGTCATCCTCTTCCCCTATCAAAGCCAAGGTGTGGCACCTGCCAATGCTCAAGAGGGACAAGCTGCTGGCAAAAGTAGCACAGACTCTCTAAGAAGGGGGGAACAAACCCCCCCACCCCCCACACACACAATGTGTGAGGAAAGCCAGCTGCATGTTTTGTTCCTTCCTCTCTTCCCAGCCTTGATGTGATAAGTCTGGCACTTTGGAGCCTGGACAGCCAGGGGAATGGTCACTGAAGGAATCCTAAGGGCATTCTCAGGTGTTAGCAGCATGAGGCAGGAGAGATTAAGTGGAACTCTAGCAAGTGCTCCAACTGTAAAACAATAAAGGCAGGAATCAGAGCTCTCTGCTGCAGGAAAAGAGAACCCTGAGCAAACCCAATATCCTTTGTCTTACAAGGGGTTTACGTGCCCAAAACAACCTGGGAATAAGAGAGCTTCCACATTTCCAGCTACCACAGCATTTTCTACACTTATCAGTCTTGCCCTTACAGGAATTGGCTATCCAAAGGAAGGCTGTTGGCTCTATTTCCTTAGGGTCACTGGGATATTCCAGGCCCAGCCAAGCCAGAGTCACCAGGATCCCACACTCAGGGAAAGTGGTTACTCCCAAGCAGAGAAGCAGCAGATGACAAAGGGTGTAGTGAGGAGTGAAAGTTCTCTACACTCACCTGATCCCTTCTGCAAGGCCAGAGCAGCTTCAGGGCTGCTTCCCTTTAAATTAGGGAGCAGCAATGGAGAGAATAGAGAGCATCAATCTTGCTCAGAGGTGCTGCAATCCTCCTAGCCTCTGGAACACTGACAGCACTGTAGAAGGCCCTGGAGGCCACAGCTGCAAAGCCGTGAGAGGTGGGATGAGCTTTGCCACCTGGTACTGCCAAGGGCAGGTGAGATCACTCATAGCTACTGGATCCCATGGCCTGACTGGTATTATCAATTATCACAGCTTTGTGAAGCAAGTGTGTTTCCTGCCAGAACCTTCCTGCCAGGGCCTCGCTGAGAGGCTGTTTCTGTCCTTCTCTCACACACAGATATTCATCAGCTTTCTCTGCCTCATCAACAAACAAAGTAAGCAAGAATCGTGCCACAGCTTCACTCACATGTCACTCCAGGTCAGCTTTCCCTAAGGAATAAAACCTTAATTCAATAAATAACGAAATCATAATTAAGACCCAATCAAACACAAGCAGCATGAAGAGCAGTGCCCAAGCTGGTGGCCGTCCTGCGAGGTCACATGATGCCCAACAGCAAGGGCCAAACCCCCACTCGCACAAAGGTTGTCATAAAAGCTGCAGCCCTCTTCCTTTTGCCCAGCCCAGCCTCCTTATCTTCCACTCCACACTCCTTGCTCTGTGGGAGCCTCTGTTCCTTGCATGCAGAGATGGCTGATGGAGCCATGATAGGATAGAGCAGCAGTCCTGCCCTCTGCAGAGAGCTCCAACATCAGAGCAGGTGGAAACAGCGGCACTCAAGCAGTACTTGTTTATTCCAACCATCCTTTATTTTCTCTCTCCTGTAAGGCCCATCACCCAGTGCACACCCATCCCACATCCCTCTGTCTCCTTGATTTCATCCCATACCTTCACCACCGGGCAACCCACCACTTGCTACAACACTTCTGTTTTGCAAACATTTCCCTTTTTTTTGTTTAATACTCTTCCTTCTCTCCCTGTGCTACCTATCCAGCAGCCTGTACCTCCCCCAAGGTGCAGGCAGCAGCACCCTTCAGACAAGGTTTAGGAGACAAGGTTTGCAGACACTGATTTAAGCCACACTGTTAAATCTCCCTGACTTTCAGCAAATTACTCTGTAACCTCCACCCCAGCTTGGTCCTGGCACACAGAAAATCCGTAAGAAATCTCTCCCGGCGCTGTTGCAGGATAATTACACTTTGCCATGTGTAATGCTGTCCTCTAGTGAAGAGCTGTGACACTGCACACCAGCAATGAACTCCCAGCTCTGCAAATGCCAGCCCATCCCACTACTCCTGTGGCTGCTCTGCCCTCAGAGCCCTGGCAATCCGGAAAGGATTAACGATACCATTAAGACCACAAAGCCAATATTTTCTCACCACCCTGGAGAGCAGAACTGCTGAGTGTGTGTACAGGGGCATATCTGGTGCCCCACTTTGAGCTGAAACCACAAGGCCAAGGACTACTGACAGCTCTCAGCATGATTCTTCAGCTTGATCTGCAAAAGTTAGAGGGCAGTGGACTATGGCACAGAGAAGTGGCCACAGATGCCACAAAACCATAAAAGCAGTGAGGTCTCGTGCAAAAAAACAAACAAAAAAACCCCCAAAACCCAAGAAACTATCTGTCTAACCACCAAGACATGGTTAGGCCCATAATTAACTGCTCACTGGGCAGAGTGTGTTGTGTTTACAGCACTGACGGCTTTCGGTGTATTTCCAAACAGCACAGTGAGTGCTGCAAGCAGGATCACACCATATTTAAACATCCCATCCATTCCTGCAGTGCCAGGTCACTGCTGCCCAGGGCTGCCTGAACCACACCATTCCTGACCGCTGGGAAAAGAACAAGACTTTCCAAGACAGGTCATTAACAGGAAAGGAAGAGCATGAGGAGCAGCAGCACACAACACACCCATCTCACGGTGCACTTCAGTAGCGGAGCAACAAGAACAGGAAAGTAACTTGTACCACACCTGGAGGTGGATGCAGCCAGTTCCCCCCTGTATTCACCTCCAGTACAAAACACAGCACAGGAAATCAGGATACTGGGGGAGGAAGCCTCACTCTGCTCTTAACATTTCCTTCCCACTCCACCAGCCCAACTTACTCCAACTGCTTGCCTACTCAACTCATGAAACTGAGCAGGTGTCAGCCATGGTCTCCCTGGCCCTTCCACAAACTTCACTTCTCCACACGCTAGCCCAAAGCTCTTGTTTCTGTAATATCCAGCCTTAGCCTACAGCATTCTCCTCCTCCCTGCAAAGGCCTTTGCACAGCTCAGAGAGATGTCCCAGGCATCCCATCCAGTATTCTGCTACTCTCAGAAGCAGGATCTGCATGGAGAGAATCTATCTCAGGCCAGCAATCTTCCCTTAATTAAGTCTTCCCTAACCTGCAGCACTGGGATGCTATTCACTGACTGTGATCATGGGAAATCAATAACACAGGTTTATTTAGCTACATCCTTCAGGGGCCCTGGGAGAGCAAACAAACATCCCCCTGCAACAGGTAGCAGCAGAATTCAAGCTTTCTACTGGACCCTCAGACCTGAGAAGTCAAAATTAAAGGAGCTTATAAAGAACAGGAGCCTGCAGAGCAGTTTTCGGAGTGGTGGGAGGAAGGCTCTGCAGCTCTCCTTCCTTGGCAAGTCTAGTCCCTGAGTGCATCACATGGCCCTGACTCTGTCTCCAGCAAGTGATCTCTTTTGTGCTCTTTAGGAAGAATCCTAGAGAGGGATAATTTCCAAGCTGTGCCTAGAATCAGACACAGTCACTGACTTTACAAGGCCCAAGGGCTCCAGTTTTGCACCACTGGAGTCCACTCAGAGCACAGCTTGGTGTTTCTGCTAAAACCCCGAGGACAAAGCAAACACCATTACTGCAGCTCCTTTAGGGGTGGTTCTTAGCAAGGAGCTCTGTTTAGGAAAGAAGGCACACACCTGCTCACAGCTGCCTGGAGAGAAGGTCACACCCAGTATTTGTCTACAACAAGATGAAAAGCTTTCACCTGACTTTGGCAAAAGCCAAGACTTCACATTTAATGAACACAAGCCTTGTCTTACTCAAAGCCCTGAGAGCAGAGGGTTGGCAGGGAGAAGAGAGCCTTAAGAACACTGAATTTCTTGAATAATACCATGGAATTGTGTGTTTTAGGAAGGGCAGGTCTCCACTGCAGCATGATTGAATCACAAATAAATGCAACAGGGAGATGAAGCTGTTGGGCTGAAGGCAGAACATCACAAGCCCACCACACTCACTACATTTGCTGGGAATGTTCCAACAATTCCCCTGCACATCCAGCCTGGTCCTCTTCCTAAATAGGGAGAGGTGAATACACGTTTCAACAATGAACAGATACATCTATCCTACTGCTAATGATATTGGTGGATATGAGTGGATACATATAACATTTGGTTGGAAGGTTCATCTAGAGGTCAGCTTTGGCTCAGGGCCTGTTGTTCAGGCCTCAGCACTTCAACTCGACAAGCACCAGGCAAAAACTGTCAAGACCTCACTAAGCCCCAGAGGCATTCCCTGTACATGTCAATCCTCTGCCTCTTAACTAGAATTAAGTAAGAGCATAGGGAAAGGACTAGTGGGAGGTAGTAACTCATCATCATTTCACCTGAAAAAAATAGGAAAAGGGGCTGGAGCAAACCCAGCATTGAGGGAAAACACATTGAAAAGTTACTAGAAATCAATTTTGTAGGAATTGCTATAAATTCATATGTATAATTAAACATATACAGCTCAAGCAATTTTGTGTATATAACCTCTAGAACACCACAGAAGAGGCAATTCTATAATCCAGGAAAGCTTTGCCAGCTGGAAACCATCAGTTCATTCTGTTCCAGTGTGAGACATTCGACTTTAAGGAGAACACAGGTGTAACCAATACAATCAGGTGTAACCAGCGAGCACAAGGGAGGCCCAGGGCACACAGAGAAGTCCCAAAACTGGCTAACAAACATTTCCCAGACTTGCAGCAGCATTTCACAAACATTAAATACTCCAAGAAGCCACAGCATGTAGTTCAAAATTGTTTGGGTTGGAACGGACCTTGAAAAATCATCTAGTCCACTCCACCAGCCCAAACAGGCAGCTTTCGTCCCCAGAACTGCTTTGCCTGTGTAAGAAGAATCAGCCACACACTCCATACTTGAGGGGCTTCACAGCCCCTCCCAGATGCTCCTTTTTTGCTGGACCCTGGGAGCTCCCTGCCCTGCCCACTCAATGCATACAGACCACCATGGCAATGCCCCCCTCTGCATACATACAGCAGACCTGGAGCTTTTAGTCAACACAATCCATCCTTTCCAAGAATTACAGTTATTTTGAAGCTACTCCATTTATTCCATAACATATCTTCTTGGGGAAGCCTCTTTGGTTAACAACTGCCTGTTGGCAGTTCTCCAGTTATTGTAGCCTCCTCCAGAACTACAAGTCCTGGTTTACAAGAGGTTTCTGCTGCATCCACTACACCTGACTGACCTCAGATTGAAGGGAGGGAGAAAATGATTGCAGAAGGTGCAACTACATCATTCCCAAGAATAATTTTCTTGCACCATGAAGAAAACAATATGGGTTCAAAGGGAGAAGCTAGCCCTGGCTAGGCTAATTTATATCCCAAATCAGCATTTTAATTGTCTTTTGAACAAGACAGTAGAACAATTTTGTAGGGAACTAACACCTGTGGAGTAAGGTGAAGCCATACCTTAAGAGGAGGTTTAGATTGTATCAATAACAGGTTTGGGAAGAGCCCAATTTGGACAAAACTAAAGCAGCCTTTCTCTCTAAAAACTGCCGCTTAGCTAGGGCACCCTTGCAGCCTCACAGAGGTGCAGGCAAGGACATACCGGCATCAGGGAGGCACCAAGAACTAACTCCGTCGGGAAGACAAGGTAGAGAGGAGACTCCTGACCTCCTCCATGAGCTGGGCATGTTCCAGGAGGCCGTGCCAGAAGCCTTCCCTGCGGCTCAGCGGGTGCTGCCCAGCTCTCTGGGCACCGCCCACCGGCCTCCTCTCCCGCCGGGGCGGGAAAGGTGGAGGGGGATGGAGGTGCTGGGAGGCTCCTTTTAAAGGTGGCCCAGGCTCCTCCCCCTGCCCTGCCTCCTCCCCTTCCCTCCCCTGCCCTCCCCTCCTGTCGTTCCCACCCCTCAGGGCGGGGTTGCCCCCTATGCTCCGCCCCTCGCCCCCGGCGGGGCAGCGCGGGCAGCGGCACCGGTGGCAGCGCAGGCGGTACCGGCATGTCCTGAGCGGCGGCGGCGGCCGATCCGGGCCGGAGCCAGCACGGAGGGCTCGGTGGAGCAGNCCGGGGATGCGGCCGCGGGGCTCGGCTGAGGATGGAGACCGATGGCTCGCCCGTCCCTGCGGCACCGTGCAGCGCCCGTGGAGACTGACCGGAGAGTGACCTGGAGACTGACTCGGCCCCGTTTGGACTCGGTGGAACTGCGGTATCTTCTTTTCCCCCCGTTTTTTCCTCAAAAGGGAATTTTGTGGCTTCGTTTTCTTCCTCACCAGGGCTAGCTTCTCCCTTTGAACCCGCATTGAATTCCTGCGCTGTTTATGCCGGTCTATTACCTATACAAGGATATTGGTGTCCAAAATTCCTCGCTATTTACAGGATCAGCTGGGAACAATACGAATTTAGAGGCTGTAATCCATTGTTGAAGTAAAAACAGTTTTGTTTAACAATGAGCATAAACTTATTTAAAATATGTGGAAGGTAAATTGACTTGTTTACTATATTAAAATATTTTCCCAATATGAAAGTCTCTGTAACAAAGTATGTTCTCTTCGGTGGTGGGAGGAGGCATGCTGAACTGGAAGGGGTCTGAGTAGCAAAAATTTGGCCACTGCAATGGGCAGCTGTGGTATATGATGTTGATTCATTTGTCATTGGTCTCCGTAGGTGAGGCTGGAGAAACCTCTGTACGTGCCTAAATCCTGTTTATTGNCGGGCGGGGAGCGGGGCACCCCCGCCACTTACACCGGGGACAAGAAGGCGCGCATGGCGGCCAAGACCAACAAGAAGTGGGTGCGCCTGGCCACCGTGCTGGCCTACGTGCTCTCCGTCTCGCTGGCCGCCATCGTGCTCGCCGTCTACTACAGCCTCATCTGGCAGCCGGTACGCGGCAGCGGCGGCTCCTCCAGCCCTGGCCCCGGCGCCGCCGCNGCATTGAATTCCTGCGCTGTTTATGCCGGTCTATTACCTATACAAGGATATTGGTGTCCAAAATTCCTCGCTATTTACAGGATCAGCTGGGAACAATACGAATTTAGAGGCTGTAATCCATTGTTGAAGTAAAAACAGTTTTGTTTAACAATGAGCATAAACTTATTTAAAATATGTGGAAGGTAAATTGACTTGTTTACTATATTAAAATATTTTCCCAATATGAAAGTCTCTGTAACAAAGTATGTTCTCTTCGGTGGTGGGAGGAGGCATGCTGAACTGGAAGGGGTCTGAGTAGCAAAAATTTGGCCACTGCAATGGGCAGCTGTGGTATATGATGTTGATTCATTTGTCATTGGTCTCCGTAGGTGAGGCTGGAGAAACCTCTGTACGTGCCTAAATCCTGTTTATTGTGGAAACGAAGAAGTGGTGCTGGAAAGGTTTGATCTGTGCTGGCAGAGCAGGTGGAGCTGTGGCGGTGGGTGCTGGTGGGCTCTGAGCTGCAGCGTGGTTGTACCCTTGTGCTGCTGCCTGTGAGGAATGGCAGTGCTTATGGATCATCCCCGCACCTCGGGGGCATGCGGAAGCAGGGTAGGTCTGGGCCGGGCAGCTCTTGGTGTGCCCTGGGAATGCTCTCCTCCCAGCTCCATGGCTCCCTGCCCTGTGGTCCTCAGAAATCTTCTATTCCTTGATGAGCAGGGTGAAAAAATGGCCTTTAAAGACTCTGGGATGTGGGATATCAACTAGGAAGCCGTAAGAGCCATGTTGTTCCAAGCTGCTGCTTTCCAGATGGATGGATTCAGCTGAATCTGTGAGGCTGTGCTGCATCCCTATGAAAGAATCACAGCAGTTCAGATTCCTTCTGCTGAGGGATACAAATGTGCTGTAACGTGGCGTACGTATTTCAGTTGTGCAGATCACAGAGGTACCGTAAAATACGGCACTTGGCTGCTTGAAAAAAGCTGTTTCATATCAAAATCGGAGTTTGGGACTGTGGTGGTTTCTTAAGGCTACATCATCAGCTGGGCATTGCCTTTACAGCATCTGTGAAAGGTAGAACCAGGAGCAGAGGGCTTGCAGGGAGAAATGAGGTGAAAGGAGAGTGGTTTGTGATCTTTTCACCCTCCTTTCCAGTTTTCTGGGGAGCGTGCAGGGAAGGCTATGCGTTGTTAGAACAGAAAGCTGGTGGGAAGGACAAAACAATCCCGCTTAGTCACTTTTAGCCAAAATCATGGGATCACTGCCACCCTCCTGCAGGGCAGGCGGAGGAGCTGGAAGCACTGTGCCAGCAGACAGCTGCCCTGCAGCTGTCACCTCCCAAGCTGCTTCTCTGCTCTCCCTGTTCATCCGCGGAGGGAAGGCTGAATGTCCCGGAGCAGCACTGGCTCCTGGCGCCACGGGTGTCTGTTCTGTGAGTGGGTGATTTTGTTCCGTTGGTGGTTCTGCCTGCAGCGTGTTGATCCCTCTCCGTGGGGCTGCGCACGCCCACGGCAGTTCCAGGTCCTGGTGACAGCGATGCCTTGGGATACACCTCTGGTTGTGGGGGAAAGTTCCTGCAGCTCCCCAAGGGAGGAATGAGTGACAGAGAAACCAGGCTCATTGTGGTGCCAGTTGAGTTTAGTCTGCTCCTTGGCTCGGGTGCTAAATTCAGAACCAGTTGGGAAGTGTCTCTGAGAAGGAGCTTGTGTTTAACTTGTAAAACCTTTGGAGATAAATAAAGCTGTGTGCAATGACATGGATGCTGTGATTTCTCTGCTGCTAGCCTGCAGCTCGGAGCTGGTGACTCTGTAGCAGCTCTGAACGGCGCATCCAGTGTGTGCTGAGTGTCCAGGGCCTCCTGGCATCCTTCACTTTAACTACAATTGCTCTCAGAAGACTAATAGAGCCTGGCTGCGTGGTGCAGAGGGGAGAGGAAGTGAATGGAATTAAATGGGCTGCATGGCCCTCTTCCAACCTGTCGTGTAACTGCTGAGAGACGCCTTGTACTTGGGAGCAGGAACAACCTAAAGCTCTTTACCTGGTTTGTGGTTTTGGTAGCAAAGGATCTCTGGGACAGAGACAGTGTTCAGATCCGCTGGATCAAAGGGAACAGTCCCTTCACTGATGGCTGCCTCCCCTTCTGGTGCTAAAAATAGTTGATGAGCCAGTACGAGGATGGTTGTGGCTGTCTGCATTCCTGTAGGAAAGTGCAGGCTTGGTGAGTTCCCAGACTGTGTTTTTGCATCTTCTCCTCTGCTGACAAACAAATTTCAGTGAAATGCTGCTATTTCTGTACCTATTACAACTGGCTTTGGAGCGTCCTGGGGCTTCACTCCGGTTGTACTGAGCATGCCAGGGAGGGGAAGCTGCCTGGGGAAGATGCAGAAGGGTTGTGGGCTGCCGGCCTAATGGCCAGGGAGCTTTGGTGATTTCAGCAGCCTGGTTTTCCAAATCTTCTGTACCCATATTCTTCAGCTACAATCTCTTCCCCATCCTTTTTCTAGCCAGGAATCGTAGCCCTCCGGAGGCAGATGTGTTCCTGTTGGGATGCTATTGCCGGCCTGTGATGAGCCCGTTGCTGTGCTTCTTACTCTCGTCATGACAGACTGTCGAAGAAATCGATGACTAAGTGCACTTTGCAAATACTCTAGTAACAAAAATGGCTCATCTGGACTGGTTTCTAGGTGTAAGCTAACTTAAAATTCAGGGCACTAGGGATTTCTTGGGAAGTAGATTGGCTGCAAGAGATACTTGGACTGGGAATTTTTACATTATGTTGCTATCGTTGTGCTGAGACAGTCATCTGCATCTCAACAGAATTGCTTTAGTGCCCTAAAATGGTGCAGTCACCAGTCTGGGGTAAAGCTGAGGTTTAAATGGCAGATGGTTGTGTCGTCTGCTGTGTTACTTCAGCTCCAGTTCACCCTTTCCCTTCATTGCTCTTCAAAAAAATAATAAAATTCAGGTTCACTTAGTGTGACTGTATCAGGCAAGACAAGGCACAGGGCTGGGTGTTGCTTCCTAGGTAGAAATGACTGTAACCTTGTGATTCAAGATGGTGATTCCTTGGAATTGCTGGGGAGGGTTATTCCCTTCACACAACTGCTGTCCTGCGTGTCACCTGCCAACAGAGCTGTGCTGTATTCCTGGTGTGTGCACGTCGGTGAGGAAGGGAGATGTCTGGAAGTCAGCTGGATGAAGGAGATACTCAAATGTGAGTGAAAGCCCTTTGCTTTTGTGATAGGAGGAGGTTGACAAGAGTCTCAGAACTTCTGACTCTGGGATGCTCTTGTGAAGGCACGATGGCTGTAAGCACATGGCTGGAATTCTGGCATCTGTGCTTCTATTTTTTTACTTCATTTTTTATTGATTAAACATGGTAATAATTTTGTAATGCAAACTTTTCTTCCAAGTTTTGAGTCTGTGTATCATTTAAGGCCCAAGTTCCAGATTTTTGTCCTCTGAGAGCCTTTAAAAAATGGTGGCACACGGAACAGTGGTTGTTTGTCCAAATCTCCTTGGCTCTCTTCTTGCACACAGATGCCTCTGGCTCACATCTATTTATCAACATCTAATACCTGCCCTCTGCCTGTGCACGCTGGTCTTGTCCCAGTGAGCCCAGTTTGTCCAAGGAGAGCATTTGGTGTAACTCACGTGCAGAGGGACCAGAAGGAAGGGAAATAGCAGGAAAGAGAGTTACTGGAGCATGTAATCTGCTCCAGCAGCTGGCTCACGTTGCCATCTCTAAAAGCTCTTTTTTCCTGTGCGCGTTCTCTTGTGGGCTCATCTGATGCAATGCATGTCATCTTAATCCCACATTCCTGTGCAGTATTTCTGACAAGGAATCTTGGTTTAATCCCTGAGTGTAGCTGAAAATCACTTGTGTGGTATAGTGATGATAACAAAATCAGTGGCTGCTTCTGGACATCGGGGATTTCCCTCAGAGAAGTCAAAGCTGATCTCGGAGGGCTGCTCAGGGGGGTGTTACCAATGGCTGGCTCTGAGTCCTGGAGCTGCTGGAGCACACAGAGAGGGGAATGGGGTAAGAAACGGTCGTATATATAGCTGAGCTGGAGCATGAAGCTAAGGAGATGAAGCTTGGCTCATGGTGGTTCCACAGGTGTTCAGAGGCAGCTTTGGGAAAGCTGGCCAGGTGCTGTGTCACTACACTGGGATGCTGTGAGCAGGAATCGGCCACAGACTTCCCAGTGTTGCCTGCCAGTGCCTATGGAGCCTGGGAGCTGGTCGAGCTGTTGCTGTACAACCTTTCCAGGGAAGGCAGCAGGCAATGTCCTGAACTTCCCAGCAGTGCTGTATCCTGCTGCTGCTCTGAGTCTCTCATTGACTTGAAAAGCACTAATTGCTGTATTATGCACTTAAAATACAAAATTGATGGCTGAGTGCCAGTGCCCTCTGCCACTTGCAAGCAGTTTATCTGGAGGGAGATTGGTGTGGAAAACCAGTGAAATTCTCTGTTATTTTTACATCTAGAGACTCTGTATTGGGCTTTACTGGTTAGTGGCCTATGTGTATACTCCTGCTGCAGGTATTGGACTTGTTGAGGTAGGAATGGAGAGCTGAACTGCTGTCAGGATTTTGTGTTATTGCCTCCTTTAGTAATTGCTTTGGAAACAAGTATCTCCAACTTTATCTAGATGTATTTTTGTCCTTGGTTTGAAGTTTTTTAAATTAACTTCTTTATGCAAGAGCTGACTCACTAGTCTGGGATCAGTTCTGATAGTTTTAACTACAGAGTTGCTGTCTTGAAATTGATTGTAAATTTTTAAGGAAAAGAACAGTGTCTAGTGGCAAGCTGATCCTTCGGTTTGAAGGAAAAAGCATTCTGCCTGCAAGTGCTGCTGCTTCCCTGGTATCTGGAAAAGCTGGAACAACTTCCACCAAATCCCTGAGCTACCAGCCACTGCTGGGAAGGAACAGGTACCTGTGCAGGCAGGTGACTCTGAACTCTGCGAGCTGCCATTACATTTGCTTGCAAAAAAAGTGCAGTGGTGATGAGGTGGTGGCTTTGATGTCTCAATGAAAAAGTGATCCTCATCTTCCTGGCATCGCTGCAGGGAGCTTTTGTGGTGAGGAAGCTGAGCTAGCCTAGGAGTTCAGTGCTTCCCGAAGGAATCAGTGCTATGAACTGGACCTGTTGCTC
Source organism: Aleadryas rufinucha (assembly GCA_013397815.1). Classification (NCBI taxonomy): domain Eukaryota; kingdom Metazoa; phylum Chordata; class Aves; order Passeriformes; genus Aleadryas; species Aleadryas rufinucha. Next base: position 119,433 of record VZTH01000311.1, read on the forward strand.
TAAAAAGCAGAGATTACTGATTCAATTTGGGAAACTCTATATGTGGAACTGAGAAACAGTAAGAAACAGGAGGTTTTTCCTCATTCCATCTTTATTTCATATAAATAATCCCTCTACATCAGATTTGCCAACTTTTCAGGTTTTTCTCTCACCATAAAGAAGAAACAGCTAAGCCACAGTTGTCTGAAAAATCACAACCCAGGCACCAAACAAAGTGCATCAAGCAAAGTGTTAATGAGCAGGAAAAAATACACTTAGAACAGGCACAACTTGTCCAGTCCCATCCCCGGAGCCTGGATCAGACTCAGTCCTTCCTGGGCATCATTACCTGCAAAGTCACTTGGAAGAAAGGAAAAAAAGGAGGGAAAGGAGGACCAGTGATGGTTTTCCTTTCAGAATGGAGTCTAGGGCAGTAAGGTTTTATATCTCTTCAACCCAGTGCTGGACCAGGGCAGTGTAAGATTCCTGCCTGGCCATGTCCGACTGCTCCTGGGGGCAACAGCTCTTGAACTGAGACTTTGTGTTCCATGGACCATGAGGCAAGCTGGCTCCTGGGAAATGCTGATAATGACTCAGTCTGACTGGACCAAGAGTGAGGTCAGAGACCTGATGTATAAAATAATAATAAATTAAAAAACTAAACAATTGCAAGCAGGTTTTTGAGCCAGTCAGATAAGGAAAATCAGCCTTTAACAGTGATGGAGAAGCTCCAGGACCTGGAGCAGTTTTACAATCTTCTATTTATCTCTTCTTTTATCTGTTGGGTAAGTCCAAATAAACCCAGTCTGGGGTTTGGTGGGGTGGAGATGTTTCTACTGATAAAACACAAAAGCTGCACACTCTGTTTCTTGATAATACCTGGTGTGATGCCAGTAGTCTCCTGAATTTGGCACAGGGAGGAAATTCCCAGGCTTTTGATAGGTGTCACGGGTCTAAGTCACGTGGAAAACCAACTGTTTGTCTGTGCAAATATTAGTTTATTAAAGCAGCATAGAGTATTTCAGTCCACACGTGCCAACCTGATCTCCAGGGCAGTCTGCCAGCCCGGTCAGCCAACATCCTGCAGGACGTTCCAGGCAGTCTCCACACACACCTGTCCCAGGGATGTTTACTCTGGCATCAAGTTTTAGAGCAGCACCTCGAGGTGAGGGTGATGCCCACTCTGCTCTGTCATTCAGAAGTCAGAAATTCTGTTGTGTTATTCCTTGTGCCTTCTCTGTAACTGGTAGCTGTATTCCAGCTAGGTCCTAGCTTGCTGTAACTGGAAAGCCAAGCAGCTGGAATTCCTGCATGTTTGTGCTTGTAAATGCTCCTCCAGATCCTCCATTTGAAAGGTATCTTTAAGGCCAGGTCAGAAGGTCTGCAGGCAGCTTAGAGAGGATTTCTGCCCTCTTATTCAAGCACAAGGCTACGGAAGGCACAACAAGGAAGGTGAAAATGTTTGCTATGAAGTCTTGGACCTCCAGCTCCAGTTTGGCCTGGGTCCTGCTGCCAACTGCTTTGGGCAGTGTGGTGGAGGAGGAAGATTTTTGTGCTGTCCCCCTTGGTGCCGTGCTGCAGGGATGCCCAGTTACCCTTGGGAAGGAGGCATAGAGTTTGCTGAGCTATGCACACACCTGGTCACCCAAGTAGCCACCTTCCTTGGCACAAAGCACTGTCCTGATGTGCTCCTCAGCCTCTATGAGGGGAGGAGAGCTGGAGGCTCTTCAAGGAGGAGGTGCTGGGGTTGATCTGTACTTGTCAGAAGCACTCCATCCATCCATCCATCCATCCATCCATCCATCCATCCATCCACCCTGCTCATGCCCCACGGCCCCTGCCACTACCATACACATCTGCCAACACTTCAACCACGTGCAAACCTCTAGTACAAGAGCTCTGAACACTACTTCTTCACCCACCTACTGAACTACACCCTAACACCTCACCCCTCTGCTTTGCCAGTCGCCTCTTCCTGCTGTTCCAGTTGCTGGCACAGCCCCTGGCATGTGCAGGCCCCTCCAGCCTTTGGGGAGAAAACGGGGGGTGTGCCCAGAAACCCAAGCCGTAACTTTAAACAGAATTAGTCATTAAATAAAATAAAGTGCATCCAGTAGACATTTCCTTGGCTTGCCACGCAGCTGCAATATATGCCAAACAAATAGATAAGTGATGTTCTCTGTAGGGTGGGAGTGTGTGCACCCTTCCCTGTCCTTTGACATAGGGAAGGGGGATGCCAGAACTGTGGGTGGGGGTGGTGATGGGGACCCCATGTGTTGTGAATGGTGCTGAAGGGCACTGGGCAGGTGCTGAAAGCTGATTTCATAGAAGGTAAAAGAGTGAGGACAAGCTTGCACTCCTCTTCTCCTCCACCGCCTCCAGCACGTTATCCTGCGAAACAAGAGCAGAGACAGCCACGGGATTATCAGTCTCCAGGGAACTGCTGAGCTGTAAATTAAAATGTCTGCTGAGTTCCACCCTACCCTTCCTGCACGGCTGGGGCTGCTTGGGAGGCACCACTGGGGCATAACCCAGATACCTGCTGCCAAATGCGACAGGAGCAGTGGGGGCTCTGCAGGCCAGGGGATGAGGTGACTCTATCAGTCTGGATTAAACACTGGGATGCGTGCATCAACTTTACTCTTTCCTTATATCTCAGGAACAACAATTCTGATGTGTTCTTGTGTGTGCTGGTTCAGCATCTGGAGCACTAAGAGAAGGGGCTGATTTCAGGCAGGACTTTTTGATCCTTCCTAGTGAACCCAGCCTGGGGATGCAGCACTTGCAAACCCCAAGGGCAGAGGGTGAATCAGCTTTTCCTAATGAAAAACTATCCTGTGAGTGGAGCCTGCTGTCCTAGAGCTGCTTCCAGACCCAGACATGCTGATTTTAATTGGGAAAGGCAGACTTTTTTGTTCTTTTCTAGTTGCCAGATGGTTGGGTGCTGCTCAGAATTGCTGAGCTGGCATTTTTCTGCATCCCTGTTTAAATCCATAGATCTGCCTTTTGCTGATGCAGATTTCAGCACCCTAAGCTCCCAAGAAAAGTCAGGGAGGGGGATATAAACAAAAGAGATTAAATCCTGCAAAGGCAGGAGAGGCCACAAGAAGCTTGGCTTGCATAAAAAAGAAACCTCTCAAGGAATCATCTAAAGACACAGCCACAGATATTTAATAAGGAACTGCACTGAAATCAGACCCGAGGTGCTGACACAATTGATGCTGTCTATAGCTGAGACGAGATCGTTGCTGGAGACTTAATTCCTTCTCCTGTCTGTGTGCAGCAGTGAGGGCTGGCTGTGTCCTACTGCCGAGGAGTGCTCAGTGCTGTGGCAGCACACTGGGATTTAATGGGACTGGGAAGGGCCAGAAGCAGACTGTCAGTCACACTTGGTGGTCCAGATATTGTAAAATAATCTGATTTATGAGTCTGAGCTGACTCCAGCACGAGCTCTCCCTATTGTGAATCTGTTTGATCACTGATGCTTTCAGAAGGCTCTGACCGTGTTTCAGTGCTGGGAGACAATTCCCTTCCCTGCTTTGCAGTATTATCCTTTCAATACAGACACCTTCTTCCCATGCATGAATGAGTCTTTACAGCCAAGACACTGGTGGGCTTTAAAGTCATTACTTCTCTTGGTAATTAGCCAGTGATTAGCCTTTCTCACATTTCTCACTGTATCCTCTTTCCCATATGTAACTCCAGGGCCAGTGGGAGATTGAACAGCTCTGGGCTGGTTGTGAGCTGGGGCTCAGGACCGTAGTGCCCCAGGGTGCTGCCAGGGCTTTGCCATAAGAGTGGGAATTTTGTGGTGGCAGAATTCCCTCTGTGTGTCGGTGTCACAGGAGAGGACTGATGCAGATCGCTGCTGTCTGTCTCACACCTCCCAGCCTGGCTGGCTGGGGGATGTCACTGGGATGGCCTTCACAGCCAAGCCAACACCAGCCCCTTGTGGGACCTCCTGGTTAGGCCCCATGTGATGGGGGGATGTGTAGAACTCCCTGAAGCTGCAGCTGAACATAGCTGATGAAGGTCTGGGATAGCAGGAACAACTGTGGGATACGAGAGCAGCTCTGTTCCTGGTGTTTGGAATGGCAGCAGCTTGTCCCTCAAAGCCCTGAGTTATGTTTAGATGTGTAAAGCTCCAGGAAGTGTCCCTCAGGATTCAGCTGTGGTGAGCTTCCAAGTGCTCTGACAGGTAGCCACCTTTTCCTAATTTTCCCATATTATTTCTGGGCTTCTCCAATACATTGGTCCCTGCCCCAGCATTGTGTTCTGGCTTGGATGTTTCTTTCCCTTTGCTGGTGTTCATTACCCACATATCTACAGAGATCACAATTCCACTGCTTTCTGCCTTAATTTTCCTAGACTAAACAACATTCCCTCAACAGCCCTGGAGTCCTTCCCTGTGTGTCTCTTGCAGCACTCTCACAGAATCCCTGTGTTTTCCAATGTTAACACTGTCCTCCCATGTTGTGCCATCACTCCAGAGGTATGGAGACAGCTGTGTCGATACCTGACTCTCCATGAAGACTAAGCTCTCCACTTAGGTGGTACTCAGAGGCGTTCTGGGAATTTGAAATGTCCGTGGCATGACAATGGGCTCCAGAGGGTGGTATGGGCTGCAGGAAGGACCAGGGAAGCAGATGCTATTCAAGACAAGGCCTTGACCTTGCCAATCCTAGGCCAACTCCCCAAACATACCAGCAGATGGTATCTTCCTGTCTCCTGAACCTCGAGGAAGCTGGTTGCTCTTCCGCAGTTCCATAACCGTTTTGGGAAGTGCTGGTTTCTGCTTGTGCTGCTTCCTGCACCAACCTTGGGCGCTGGTTTGCATCAGAGCCGACCTCTGCTGACCTCCTCTGTCCTGCAGCACTCAGGCCCTGCCTGCCCCACTCCTGTTTACGTCAGCCAGTGCTGCAAGGTCAGATCCCTGGAGCTGCTCTGGAAATCTACCCCCAGCTGCATTTTCTCTAAAGATGTTAAGATTAATTTTCTCAAGAGAATTCAGGGAAAAGCTTCTGTGGTTTTTGTGTATCGTTTACTTCTCTGGGACTTGTTGGACATTCTCCAGGGATTCCAGTCCTGCACTTCGAGTAAATATTTATTCCTTGTTATTTGAAGCGAAGGATGAAAGTCCCACCACACTCTCTGCACAGCATCTCCCACTGATTTGAAGGTGCTGGAGATTTTTAGTGCCATAAATAGACATTGGGAGGGGGAGCTGTGAAACCTACGTGGTGGCTGCACAGGGCTGTGGTTGTGCAGGAAGGGATGTGAGATCTGCATTTAATGTGAGTGGGACATGGGCCCCGCGGAGCCCCCAACCAGGGCAGGGGGCCAGCACATCGTTATCACTGAGTAAAGATGTTTCCAGCTGTTACAGATACCTACTGAGCTCTGAAGTGGACTCAGGGCCCTATTACCAAACCATAGGAATCTTCATCGCTGAGATGAAAATGGACTACTCTAATTTATTGTTTCCTCTTAGTTGGTGTCTAATTAAAGTTATCCTGAGTGAGCAAAGTAGTTATTAATTCCTTCATCCTCTAATTTGGTGGGGATTTTGGTAGATTGGAGAGGCGTGGCTGGACAGTAATCTCCCACTATGTCCATCCAGGTATTTCATAACATTCTCCTAAATGCTATTGGAATTAATTTCCCTCACTTGAAGGAATTTTAGTTCAAGCATAGAACCAGCTCCTGCTGGTTCTTGATGTTTTGTCTTTTTGAAATCACTATGACGCTTGCACTTCTCCCTGCCTTTTGTATGGATTGGATTATAGGGAGAGTCTTTGTTAGCAGCTTAGCCACTTCATCCCTAAGCTCATTTGTACCTCTGGGAGGAATACTGAGCAACACCGGGGGACACGTTGCTGTATAGGGTCTGCAGAAAAGCTTCTGGAATCCGGGAAAGGAACTTGGTAGGGGGATCTGCCTTCCTGGCTCTGAGCAGCTCATTGCCTCAAGCGCCTACTTATGGAACAGAGCTGCTGCCTCTGTGAAGGAGAGAGGCAGGAGTATCCTGAGAGCCACTCCTGTGTTAGGCAAGCTGGATTGTGTTCTGGAAACACTCATCTCTGTGTGGTGTGATGTCCTGCTCTGTGGGACATTGCCTGGCAAAAACACACCTTGCAAAGAGCCCCTACCCTCTCTACTTTCCCCTTCCTCCCAATTTCTACCTTACCTTTGTGCTTGTCATCCTTTGTTCCTTCTCCTGGCTTTGCATTTGCCTTGATGGAAGAAAATGGTTGGTTTGTGTAAAACCTGGAGCATTGCTCCATAACTGGCTCTGTTCTCCCTCCCTTCTGTTTGGTTCATGGGCCTTTGTACCAGGAATCATCTCACCCTGTGTATTTATACACTGCTCTGCACATTCGTGTTACCATCTGTAATTCAAAGCGTAGCACTCACAGACATTGTACTGGGAAGAGAATCCCACATACAATCAACCTTCTCCTAAGCTCTGCCCGCAAGGTGGGCCCCTGTGGCTTTGCAAGTGTTTTGGGGAAGGACCACACTGACCTCAAGTTGTGATCATCCCAGAGACAGAAATAAACTCATCCCACTGAGGTTATTCCTCCCATCCTTTCTAAGGTCATAGTTTCCCAGGAATAGTTCAGTACGTGCCCTAACTAATGTGTGTCATCAACCAACCTCAGCAGCCCAGTTTTCTGTCCAAATTTTCCTGTCTGACTTTCCATTCCTTCCCCACCCACTCCAGGACAGGCCTTTGGGATGCACAGATATAATTACTGTAGAGATCCATAGCACTGTTAATGAACATTTCTGAACAGTTATCTGGTATGATGCCAGTGTACCACAGAAAATGAAGTTGTGGCCCTGTACTGTGGCTGAGAGCATTAATGAGATGACTTACCTTATGTCTCAGGCAAGCTCGTGCAATCTCTGCTAGTTGTGAGTGTCCCCACTGTCCTTGTCCTTGCAGTCCTCAGGCTGGTCCCCTTCCCCAGTCTGGGATTTTGCCATGTCCTGCTCAGGCACAACAGTCTTGTCAGAGCTGTCTTTCCCCGGGGGCAAAGGCTCATGGTGTTCAGTGCCCTCAGCATCTTCACTTCCTTTTAGTGCAAGTGCCTGTCCCTCAAGAGCAATGGTTTGGGTCACTTCTTCCCGTCCTTTGCTCACCAGCTGTCCTTGATCTGCATCCAGTCTGTCTCCTGCTGCTGTGTCGAGCTTTCCTCTGTGGCTGTTGGAAGAGTTCTCAGAGGACTCCTGTTCCTGTGGCTGTTTCTCCAATCCAGCTCCATCTACATTCACTCCCATGGGCTGTGACAAGGCCTCCTCGCTGCCACGCCTGGTGGCTTGCACAGTGCTCGGAAGGCTGCTCTGTGAGGCAGTGCTGTCAGTGCTCTCCTTCTCCTGGGAGATGTCAGCAGTGCCAGGCTTCCCACTGGCGTCTTCCCCAATGCTTTCCTTGCTTGGCTTGGGCCCTGGCTCCGTGTCCCCAGCGCTGGCCACAGATACCTCTGTGCTGCAGCCCCTCACTCCCTTCCGCTCCTTCTGGCCATTGTGGGCAGGCTGGATCTTTCCGCTTCGCAGCCGCTGTGAGGAGGCCCCATGATCCTGGAGGCTTGTCTGTTTCCCCTTTTCTTCCAGCTCAGCTGTGCTGTTCTCTTCCACCCCCTCGTCACCTCTGCTCTTTCGCCTCTCCATACCAAGGCTCCTCTGAGAAACAAAGGACATATTAAGTTCAGCTCATTAAAATACCAGTATATTGTATTTCTTGTCTGTGATGGTTCTGAAAACTTGAGGAAAAAGGATGTAAAAGGATGTAGGTGGAGAAGTGTTCAGGGACCAGAATAGGTGGGGTGGTTGTGCTGACAGAGGGTCAGTGTAAGCAGTGAAGCTGCTGTCACACCAGGCCATGTAAGGAGTGTTAGTGATGAGGTCTCCCAGCTCTGGAATGGATTAGAGATTCCAATTTTCCTGATAGTGCATGTGTTTAGAAAACTCAGCTGCCAGCCTGCAACTCAAGAACTCACCTGGCCATCAAGGTCATCTTTCAGAAGAGACATGTCCTCGCCTTCTTTTGTATCCCATCTGTCAAGAAAAAGTAATCAGAATTTAGGCCTTGAAGTTCTTACAAAGCCAGTGTCCCTGCCTGACACCCGGATTGGAATTCCTAACAGGGCTATGTATTCCTTGTCTGAGTGCCTTGTCCAGGCCCCAGAGACACTCATTTGAGACCACTAAATCTTAATGAACTGGTTGTTGTAATTGTAATTGTGATGAACACATAAACTCCAATTGCCAGAACAGACAGTTGAGTCAGACTAAGAAGATACAGTTTCCTTGTGCTGATGCCTGCCACAGTCTGGTCTCGCTTGCCTGACAGTGCCCAAGTGTCCCAGGTCTCCACGACAGCAGACACAGGGGCAGAAACTGAAGGCTAAAATCACTTTGAAGTAGCTTGGAATACAGAGAGACTATTTGCAAGGGCCTGGAGTGACGGGACAAGGGCCTGGAGTGACGGGACTAGGGCCAATGGCTTCCCACTGACAGGGGGCAGTATTAGGTGGGATATGCTTCCCTGTGAGGGTGGTGAGGCCCTGGCACAGGTTGCCTCCTCGTAATTCAGCAGGGAGGGAGATGTGGACGTGCACACCATGGCAGTGCTGCCAGCTCCTCACCTTCTGGCTCTGCCTGTCAGTCTGTCCTTCCCCTTGGCTCGGCTGCTCACAGCAGGCACTGCTTTCGGCCCAGGGTCGCTCACATTCACTCCATGATGTCCTCCACCTAGAAAACAGGTTGGAAATGCCATGCAAAAGCAGACAGAAGCAGCTGATGGACCACTGAACAGGCCAACACCTTTGTACCCTGTGAAGGGCCCTCTGAGGTGGGAAGCCTCTGAAACTGCGTGCATACTGCACATATATTTTCTAAAGTAATAAAGACAAATTAAGAATTTAGGGTGTTTCTTGTGTGGTGGTTTTTTTTATTCCAAATTTAAATTCTAACTTTAAATCTTATTCCTTGGATACAGTCTCACTTGTGCTGTTCTTGGGAGACTTCTCCCCTGCACACAGCTATGAAAGCAGCCATGTGGTATGTTCCAAAAGGCTCTCCAAATCTGCAAGTGTCTGGAGAGAACCCTCTCCCTGAGGGATATCAGAGGTGCTGGCATTTAGTGGGGTGACACAACACAATCCTGTGGTTTACTCACCTCTCCCGTCGGGAGGAAAGGACCTGTGCTGGAATTTCCTTGCATTTCTTCCCCCTGCAAGGACACAAGAAAGGATGCACTAAAGTGAGTGAGGATCTGTGACGGACAGGCAGCAAAAAGCCTGATATTCAAATAGGGTGTCATGAGGGAAAGCTTTGTTTTGCCAGTCCATCTCCCGAGAAACAGGAGTCAGGATGGACTTATGCTAGTAAAGAAGCCAGCATGTGCCACAGGGATCAGAGCTGATGTGCTCTGGAACAGGATTGCCTCTTAAACCAGTGTGTGGGAAAGGAGGCAGGGCTGAGCCTCCACACTGTGTCGTACCAGGTTACAGAAGCCACTGCTCTCCCTGGGAAGGTCCAAAGCTCTAGCACCCAGCTACTCAAATCCCATCCCCTGAGCCCTCTGCCCAGCAGGGAGGACTGAGCCCCCAGCTCAGAGGCGTTTGCACAGGAAAGCAGAGCTTCACAGCTGACAGCCACGGCAGCTGCTGCGGCACTGGGATGCACACGATCAGCGTTCACTAGGGTCAGGACAGAGTCTAGGTGTCCCTTGCCAACCTTTCTTATTGCTGGGATTATCCAAGGCTGGCTCCCCATCCTTAACAAAGTCCTCTTCAAACCTGCAGGTTAAAAACAGGCATTGTCAGACCTGACCATCCTCCTCCAGTGTGCAAAGCGTGGGCAGGAGCCCTCGGCACGACGCAAGCTCCAGCCTTTGGCCCTTCTGCACCTGCCCTCAGGCAAACCTGTGCAGGTTTCTCAGCAGCAGCTGAAGCTGCATGTGCTAACTGAGGCTGTGAGGCAGTTCTACTCCAAAGGAGAACCTCTAAAACCTTTACATCAGTACCCATATGTATATATTAAATTCTATAAACATCCTATAGTTGTAGTGTAGCTGTACTACACTCAAATGCAGCTTCCCAAGCTTCCAAACACAATCTGAAGTACCTTCAGGACTTGTCATCTCAAACCAGACTCATTTGGTTGGTTTCTAGTCCTGATTGTTTTATATTATGGCTTTTCTCTTAAAAATGGATTTTTGGAAAAACAGTAGGGCTCAGGGCTGTCTTGCCATCAACACTCAGCACCCACTTAAGTCAATTCACCCCTAACTATTGGGGTCTCAGCGACTGAAAATTGATGTCTTTGGTCCCATTCCTCAGCCAAAGGATTGTCCCACCTACCTGTCCTGTACAAACTGTTCTATCACCAAACCTTTGTAACATTCCCTAACTCCACACCCTTCTAGAAGCTTATCCTGCTGCAGGTGCCAAGTCATCCTCCAAAGCTCTTTAGCTGGTGTGACCCAGCTGAACCAGCACAATCAGAGGGACAGTGATTAAGGCAGAGACATGTCCAGCTCCATTCCCAGCTGTCCCACATTGCTGTTCCCAGCATTGTCCCCGTATGACACAGGTGGCCTTTTGAAGTGACCCCCTTGCCCCGCAGTGCCCAAACAGGCACAGTTTATGGGGTGGGGTGGATTTAGGCATGTTGGTCTCTCCTGTGCTTGAAAAGGACAAACAAGCAGGGCCAGTGAGAGAACCTGTGGATTAGCAATGCAAGTTTGTCCATCCATGTTTCTGGAAGAGCACCTGTACCCTTCCTGCCATTGGATTTGTTTGTGTGGAAATGGAGACGATCCTCCAGATGCAGACTGAGCCTTGGTTCATGCTCCCATCCCTCCCGCAGTCCATATCCCAGCTGGACTAAAAGCAGGCAATCTTTGTCAGCACATGGTATCCCCTCTCAGGAGAGTTCATATCAGGAAGAAAACATGAGAATCACTCTGATACCAGATCCCACTTAAGGGCATGGTCAGGGGAGGAAGAGGCAGCAGTGTGGATTTGGTCAGGCACATGACAGCATGGGATTGATAAGTATCTGCACAAGATCCCACCATTGGCTTTAGGCCTGCTGCAGGCAAAGCACCCTGGGACAGGGAAGGACCTACATGTGCTCCGACTTCTCCACATCCCAAGCCCGTCGCCACTCGCCCTTGGCATTCTTGTGACGTGCCAGGCGCTCCAGGTCGATCTGGTCCCGCTCCCTCTTCCAGCGGATGTACTCCGAGCGCTCCCGGCCAGTCATGGGGAAACTCAGGTCTCCGGGGCTCTTCTGAACTGGCTTCCCACCATCCTAGTGGAGGGAAAAGAGCTTCTGGTTAATAAAACTGTGTGAAACAGCTGCATTCAGGGTACTTTGTACTGTCAGCACCACAAATGCTAGCAGTATTTGAAAACAACTTGGGACAAGGTCAGCTCCTTTCTCTGAAGTGATGTGCACACACCAGGACTCTGCTTTACCCAGAGCCTAAGTACACTGGGGCTGTTTGGCTTTACAGAGGGGAAAACTGAGGCAGGAACCTTTGCTAAGGTTTACTTATGGCATAGATTCAGTTCCTGGAGTGCTTGCAACATCTCTTAGCAGGGTTTGAATGATGAGTCCCCCAACCTGAAAACTTTGGGATACTTAAATCAAAGTTATGCCTGTGAAATCCTTCACAGTGAGAAGGCAGGGAAGGAAGCCAGCCTCCCCTGACCACCAGGCATCCATGGGAGCCCACAGTCACAGAGCTGGAGCCAACCCTGTGCCCGAGAGCAGCATTCCCAGAGCAAAGGGGTTCTTTACCTTCACTGCTGTCAGGCTCTTGGTTTATAGCTCCTCATGACAGATTGGTTAAGGGCTGACACTGCTCAAAAATTTAAAGCTTAATGGAAAGAAAGTTCAGAGCTGATGGAGCATGTGGGGGGAAGCAGCCCGGCTGTCAGGTTAATGGATGAGGTGGAAGCAGGAGCCGGCAGGCTGTGGTGTGTTGTCAAGCAACAGTGTGTAGGGAATAGCTTAGTGCAGAGCCGAGTCCTGGGGTGCTAATTACCAGCGGGTAATTCATCACCTCGTACACGTGTCCTTCCATGCCAGCCACCCTCACACCTTCCCCAAAGAGGAATTAACTCCTCAGCCTTGCACTGCGGATAAGAAAAGCAGCAGGAAGGAGGGACTGAAAGCCCTGTTACCAAGGTGACCCACCTGCGTGGGCCGGAGCTGGGGTGGCACCAATTGCTCCTCCATTCCTCAGTTGGCAGGAGCTGGGGACCTGACACTGTGTCCCCAAGGAGGGAGAGATGAGGTCCACAGAAAGGCAAGGCACAGCAGGGTAAAGCCAGGGCAAGCACTGTCCCGCAGCTGGGGCACAGCCTGGGAGCGCTCCCCACTGCTTCCAGCTCCATGGTAAGGCACAGTGGGTCCTGCCAGGATGGATCCTGATGCATCCATAAAGCCAAAAGCGAGGGAAGGACTGAGGCAGATGCCCGTGCTCTCTTGTGGGGAGAGGCAGAAGTGGCTGGGGGCCCACAGAGCAGGAGGGGCCCGTCCCTCACCTCAATTATAGCATAGCTGTGATTAGCTGGACCACAGGCTATTGTGCTCCCCCTTCCTGCTCTGGGGGGCTCAGCTGGAATTAGTGTCTAAGAGCCCATCTGTGTCCTCCTAATGAATCACACTGAGGTGGGGTTATTCTATTTGTGCTCCATTAATTAAAGCATCTGCAGGCTCGAGGGAGCCAGCATGTCTCCAGGCTTTGCATTAAACAGTCAGTGGGAAGGCCTGTGCTTTAATTTACCTCCATCCAACTCAGCTCCTGCTGAAGTGAGGAGCTGTACCTAATACGGCCCGAGCTTTTCAATCCACAAGGAAATGGTTTTGAGAGAGGAACTGGCCAAGGCTGTGCTGCCACAGGGATGAGCATGTTACCCTTCCTAACACCCCTGTGGCTGTGTGAAGGGCTTGAGCAGCCACAACAAGGTGTGGAGGCAGGTCCCTGTCACCTTTCCAGTGCTGCTTGCTGCAGGTGTGTCAGTTGCTCAGCAAAGCTTTGGATGATGAGAGGGATGAACAGTGGGAGCCACATCAGAGCACAATGCTGCTTCACAGAATTACAGGATGGTTTGGGTCTGAAGAGACCTCAAAGGTCATCTTCCTTTGGGACTGTGGTGGGGATGCACATTCTACTGGTTTCCTCTTCCAAGACAAAGGTCCCCACAAAGGGACCTGGGCCCCCCTCACCTTCCGGCTGTGCTCACTTTCTGGGCCTCTGTCACTGTCTGATCTCCTCTTCTCTGCTGTTCTCCGCTCTTCTGCCTGCAAGAGAACAAACATGGGAATTATTTCAAGGATTAAGCAAGGATTCCTGGCAGGGGAATCAGTGCCTGAACCTATGCTGACCAGGACATGTAAGAACTGCTCAGAAAAGATCAGCAAAAGAGGAAGGATTCCTTCTGGGGCCCCAAATCAAACTGATGTAGAAAAAAAAGAAGTCAGAAAGCAAGGGGTGTATGAGAAAAGCATTCCCACAGCTCCCTCCTCCTTCCAGGCTGGAAGCAGAGTGATGTCCTGCATGGTCCTGTTTCTTTCCAAGGCAGACCAAGTTTCACGTACCTTTCCAGATTTGGACCATCTTAGGATTCCACTGTACAAGATCTGGGAGCCTACCTGAGGTGCAGCTACAACCCAGCATGGTCAAACTAGGAGTGATTTTAGTCCCTGACAAACATGGCATCCTTCTACCAGGGTCCATCCCTGCTCCCATGGGGTTTAGCCACGCTGCCACCAGACTGGCAAACTCTGCTCTGGTGTTGATATTCCCCCGCCTGGCAGGAGGTGACAATTAGCATCTGTTTCTTAGTGAGCTATAGACGCCAAATATGGGCCAAGCCCAGGGTTCTCTGTCCCCACAGGGGACAAATAATAGAGACAGAGCCATGTCAGAGGCCAGGATGGGATTGCAGTGGGTCTTAACAAAACAGTCTGCAGAGCATAAAGATCTTTTAGGAAAGGCTTCTTTCCTGGCTGGACAGCTACAGGGCTGGGGATGTGGGGGGACTGAGCTTGTCCTGCTGCCATTTTGCAGTGCCAAGCAGAACTGAAACACAAAGAGGAACGTGGCAGCACAAACTGCCAGCTCAGCCCTTCCAGAAAGCAGCAGCGTGGCAAGGTCCAGCCCAGGCTGGAAACAGGACTTTTATTCCATGTATTCACCAGATACAGCTTTAGTTTTACAGGGAAACTCAGATATCAGTCTTGATACCTGCAGCTCTGCCCAGTCTCCTAAGGCAACTCATCCCACTGGATGGACCTCATGGAATCATGCAGGGAATGAGCTGGGGACACATTTTTGGGGGGATTGCCCACACATTCTAAGTCTGAGGCAGGTGGGAAGTGTGGCCATACAGTTCATGGGCTGTCATTGCACTTGGTGCATGACAGCTTCACTGGTCTGACTGGTAGCTTCAGTACAGATGGAGGTTTGTTCAAACAAATCCTTGGAAATAACAAGGAAAATGTTAGCTATATTGTCCTGGGATTTCTCAGCAAAGATTTGGGAAAAATGCAGAGGGGTCTGTGCTCAGAGAAGCTGCCCCTCACCATATCCTGCCTGTTGCAAAAGGAGATATGGTGAAAGATGACACTGGAGATTTATTTCAAAATGTTGCTGTGAAAACTTATATAACCAAAAACCAAACTCCCTCTGGACTCAAAGTCACCTGCTCTGGCAGTCCTGTTTGAAGAACCCTGTAGGGAGAGATTAAGTCTCTGCAGTCCCAAACTGAGCATTTACAGAGATATTAAACAACAGAAATCTGGAAACCTCCTCTCCTGGAGCCCTGCATGCCAGTGGCTGTCCCATTTGGAATGCTCGCTCATCAGTGCCCACCACAAACCCGGGTCACAGGGACACTGCATAACCCTCCATCCTTCTACACCCTCTCTCCAAGCCAGCTGCCTTTTGCCTTAGTCTGCCTTCTATTTTTGCTTCTCAGAAGGCACTGTGGAAAATGGAGAAGACCACAAAAATGTAGTTCTTTTGTACCAGGACAGCAGGTCTGAACTGTGCAGAGAACAGTCAGCTTGGCTCTTGCACTGGCTCAGGAGCAGAATTCCCGTTGTCCTGCTGCCCCAGAGCTGCTGTTCCTGTTACCACACGTCCAGGCCAAGAGGGAGCAAAACATGTTTTTCTTTTCCTTCTTCCTCTCTGCCTCCAAAATTAAGAAAAATGACATAGACATTATCATCCCTAGTGTAACTGTTCCTGCAGCAGGAGGAGGACACAAAAGCCTGAAGCAGTCAAGGGAGATTATGATCGTTTATTCTGAGGTTTCTGCCAAGATTTCTCAGTTTCTCAGTCCAGAACGGCCCAGGGTGGGGCCCAGGGTGGGGCAGAGCCTGCTCCGAACCATCCCTGGGATCCCGCATGACTTCTGCCACTGGGTCTTTCTGACTTCCTGACACACATATTCCCAGCTAATGTCCCCGTGCAGTGGTGACAGTACTGATGCCATTATCCAGCCAAGCACTGGTTTGTAGCAGCTCTCCAGAAGCTTTGACAGGCTTCCACATCTCTGGGCTAGTACAATGCCTTCTTTTTTAAAAAATTAGGACTATCAGATGAGTTAAACAAATCTTTTGGTACCCACTTCTCCAGGCACGTGTCAGCACCATAACTGACATTTCTTCTGCAGGAGGAGATTTTTGTAGGAGCTTAAAGCTGTTTTTCTAGTGCTCAGATTCCCCACCAGGCAGGATTTTTGAAACTAGTACATGAGAGGATTTTTTTTTTATAACTCTTTTGAAAAATCTGCCTCCTTAATTGTGCTGCCTGAAGGGAGCTAAAGACTTTTCAGCCACCCTCTCTGCCTATTTTCCCCTCCCATCTGCAATGTAAAAGCAAGTGTTTCTCCTGCCACAGGTTTGATTCCTCTCCTCTGCAAGCACCAAGTCCGACTCCTCTATGTTAGTCCCTGAAAGCAGCTTTTGTGTCTCTTGATTACAGTCATTTCTGATACACCATCCTGGGAAACTCTGTTAATAAAAGGACAATTTAAAAGCCCTGAAGCTCTATCAACTGCCCATTTAAAAGATGATTTGTAACCTGTTAATTAACCATTGTGCTCCACTGGTCCTGGGCTGCTGGCTCCCAGCTCTAATGTACTAATGAGCCTGAAACACTGCCAAAGCATGGAGGGGCTTTTTAGGGCTAAAAATGAAGGATTGTCTCCAGCCCTGCATGCAGGAGAGCCCTGAGGCAGGTTTAGGGGCAGCCAGGCAGAGGTGGGTCCCAGATGTGGCACCTCCAAGCCAGCAGCAGCACTGGAAGTCGTGAAGCTGCACCAGTAGAGTGATGGGCTCTGCAAGGAGACAGGATAATTTGGTCCCTTCAGCCCTCTGGGCTAACAGAAAGAGTCTTTCTACTTATGGCACCAGGCCTGTCTCAGAAAAGAGATCATGAGAGCAGCTTTTTTCCCTTGCATTTCCTCTTTGGCAGGTCCTGCCGAGCTGTGCTGCAGTCTGGGACTGACAGTGTGGGGTTAGCCAGAAGCACCACGGGCAGCAAGAATGAGAGTCTTTTTCTTCTTTGGGTTTTTTGTTTGTTTGGGGTTTTTTTTCTTTATTGAATTTCATCATGAATAAAAATAGATAAAATGTGTGGTAACAAGGACATCCATTAAATACTTTAATAGGATAAATTTGACAAGTGCACAGAGGAGGAAGCAAATTTGACAGTGGCCAGGCTACTGGAGGGGGAGTGATGGATGTGATTCTTTCTCCTAGGCCTTTGTGGGAGCTCCAAAAGAGCAGGGAACCAGTTGGGGCAAGTGGTAAAAAGGCCCAAAGGATGAACCGTGCTGGTGTTAATGAGAGACTGAAAGTTAATCCTTGAATCGGGGGTCCCAGCTCAGGTCCTAACACACAGCTACCCAGTTGACACCACTGACACCCCACCAGGCTCTCCAGCAGCTGATCAATTTGGGGATTAAAATGAAGCTTCTCTTTTAACAACGGATTAAAGGATAGAAAAGAAAAAGTGGCAAGAAAATGGTGGTTTCCTTGGCAGAAGATTAGCAGGAGTGTGCCACTGGAACATGTGCTGCTCAACATGCTCATAAATGGTCTGGAAAAGGAGCTGAAGAGAGGGATGACAGTTTGCTGATGATACTAAATCATCCAGGGCAAAGAATGTAATTTGCCCAGGAAGAGCTGCAAAAGATCTCTTGACATTGAATGCCTGCATCATAAAATCACAGCTGAAATTCAATATCAGTAATACAAAATAACTCACACAGAGAAAAATGCCCCTTCTTGTATACACACACAGATTAATGAGTCCTGAGCTATGATTAACAGTCAGGAACGAAATTTTGGAGTTACTGTGACTAGTTCTCTGAAAATGTTAGCTCAATTATTTAGAAAAAAAAAGCAAAGAAAATGCAAACTTGTTGGGAGAAGAATAGAGAACAAGCCAGAACATTGTTATGTCGCTGAGAACATCTAGGAGAGCCCGCAGCTGGAATACCATGTGCAGTTCTGGTCTGCTTGTACTGAAAGAAAATGGTACAAATAACAAGAGCACAAATGGGGACAATGAGAATGATCAGAAATAAAGAGCTGCCCTCAGCAGACAAGTCTAAATAGGGGCAATCTCTTAAGTTATGTGAGATAGCTGAAGGGCGATGTGAAACAGGTCAATAAAATCATTTGTGCTTTGAAAAGTGACCAGGGAATGATCTATTCACTGCTTCTCCTGATGCAGGAACAGCAAATGGCGCTGTCAGGGAACAAGGCTGAACCAGTCTGGGATTCTAAGCTTCTATGATTCTATGGCTTTAGCCAGTGCAGCCTTAGGCCTGCCCTCATACACACTCTAAATCCAGATGCTTTGAGTCCAGTATGAGCAAAGCATTGCCACAACCACATATATGGATCCTCAGCCTCAAATTTCATATCCCATGTTGAAACCAGATGAGAGATTACCTTTTCCAGGGCAGTCCATACACTTAAAAGAGGACACAGGATCTAAAGCCAACATCCAGGCACTCCTCCTGCTGCTCTCTCCTAGTACAGTCCTAACCCTGATGACGTCAGAGACAAGTATTTACACAAGCCCAGCAGAGAGCAGAAGACACCTGCCCTGCACATTACAGAAGTACATTTGACAATCTCAAGGGCAGGAACAGCACAGGCACAGTCAGGTCATTCCCATTAGATCCAGGAGCATTGGTGATGCCTAGACTGAAACAGCAATGTCTGTTCTGGGGACTTCTGGGGTCACCAATGGCTCAATCAGGCAGCTCATTTGAGGTTTATGGCATTCAAAATGCTGCTTGGCAGCCATGAGAAAGGAGCACCTGGGCTCTTGGAGCCTAGGTAAGCCCTGGGGAGAAGCCGAAGATGAGCGTGGGTAGTAGCAGCAAACGGTTGGCTCTATCCCAGAGAGGGGCTGCAGATGTCTCCCAGCATTCCTGGGTGTGTTTGGTAGCCACTCCAAGTGTTGCTTTCCTACACGGTCTTTGCTAACCTTGTTTGCTGCAGGCATTCTTCCTTATCTATGAAAACTCCCAAAGAGGAAAATAGCACATGCCTCTGTGTGTGTAACGAGGAAGGTATTTGTAAAGAAGTATTTGAAATATGTTTCAAAGATTAACAAAGCTCAGCCAGCTCACTCAGCAGGTGATGGCCAGGCACAGCAGGACGTGGTTCAGAAGCAGATATTGCCCAGCTCTGTTAATATTTAAGCTGTGGAGTGAGTCAGGAGGACACTGCTCCTGTCCCAGTCTGCTGTGTGGCTCCAAAAAGAAGCTGGTAAGAAAGGAGGTGAGATTCATGCTCCACATCTGGCAGCACTTTCATCAACCCTCCCAAAGCAGCATCTGTTTATGAACCCAGTGTGTTTAGGAGGCTTCTAGCTTTAGCTAGGATCACAGGGGAGGGAAAAGATTGTGGCTTTCTTCCTTCACAGGGATGGAAGGCAGAGATATGGAGATAAGCTGCACACTCTTTAAGATACACTGTCTCCCAACATCCTGTGGCTGGGCCCTCCTGATGCCAGCAGAAGAAGTGGATGCCGTGGATAGGTTACAGGCTAGCCACAAGCACTGCACTGACCTTTTCCTTGTTATCCATGGTGATGGCAATCTGCATCCTCCTTCCCCGTCGGAAAGCCACCAAGTGGTCTGTTTCCTCCTCGCTCAGGTCCGGCACTCGGCCCAAGCCAGGGAAGCTCTCGGCGCGTTTCTCGCTGACGATCCTCTTGCCCTGAAAGGGACAGGCTGAGTTAAGGACACCTCCATTAGCTCTCCTAGAGAGTGGCCATCCCAAACTGCAAAGGATTTTGGGGTGGCAGAACAGAAAATGAGCCAAACAATAAGTCCCCTCAGCTTATAAAGCTGCCACCCCACTCTAAGGGATCTGTGATACTACAGAGGTGTGTTTAGCTGAGTGCAACGTGGGCATGGTGGGATTTACCCTGCTCAGATGATCTGCAGCATGAACACTGAGGGATGGTTTTATTTTAAGCTTGCATCTGTGTCTTTGAAACAAATGTGAGGTTTTCCGCTCCCCACAGAACATGTCCCAGTAAAGTGTGAGACTACCTTGGAGCATAAGCCTAGAAGGCAGAAGAGAAGGGGAACAGTGGGGTTCTTTCTCTCCAACCTTGCCCACATAGCAGTTACTCCCCTGAAGTGTATTAGCACTTGATAATTCATCACTTCATAGCCATTGTGTGTTCATATTTCTGGAATTATTTATTCAGCAGTGGAATACTTTAGAAAACTGATACATAAGCTCCTTGAGCAAGGGCAGTTTACCCCTCTCAGATATTATTTCCAGCTGTCTGTATCAGTGTCATGACTTCACTACATGGATTTACATCTGGTTCTTATTTTGTTAATGATCTTTGTTGCTGGCTGATGTCCTGCCAGTGCCCTCAGCCATCAATTCCACAAAATGAGCACATCTTTTGTACAAAAAGACATACTTTTTCTCATTTAAAAGTATCATCTTTCAGGTCAGTCATGTGCCTCTTTTTTTTTGCCTTACAAGGAAATGAGAGACTTAATAAGTCATCTCTATTGTTATCTCTGATCTTTTTCTTTTCTCTTCATCCGTATGAAGTCTGCTCAACTTCACCAGGGATCAAGGAACCTCAGCAGCTTCTCCCTCTAAAGGATGGTGCATTTTACTCTGTTTTCCACCTTGGGCTTCCACATTTACTGGAGTCTTGATTTAAAAGGCACTCAAAATCTCCAAGGAAACTTCAGTGAAACTTGGGAACTCTTTGTTGCTATGAAATTGTTTCCAGAAACAAAGAGCACACCCAGACCGCTGATTTGTAGGGAAGACTCACAATCAGGGCCTTTGCCATGACATGTGATACCAAGAAGCCTCACATCAGCCTCATCTTCCCTCAGCTCTGCCAGGAGTGCAGATGTTAGTGTGGAGGGAGCCTTGCTGTGCACAGCCTCCGTCAGCAGGACCTTTTTTATGGCTTCCCAGTCATTGAGCTTCCTAGCACATGATAAATGTTTTAGGAAACACTGGAGTATTTCCAGCAGCAGAACCTCAGTCTCTTGTTTATTCATCTTTCACATCTGTGTGATTTTGCTGTTTCAGCAGAAATAGTTCTTGAGTCAGCCCAATGTACAGGAGAGGAGTGGTCCCTGCTCTGCCTGTCCTGTCAGCCCCAGATGCACAGATGTGGTGGGAACCTTGTTACACATTCCCTTGGGGATGTCCAGCTGTGCTTTTGGGTTCAGTAATCCTAGGCCATGCCGCTGAGGTTAGAGCCTGAACTGGAGATTGGCCTGGCTCTGCCCTACCCAGAGCACTGGTAGGAGGTGTTTGGCATTCTAGTCAATATAATTTTTTATTAAGAAAGTAAGCCCAGTGATGGTTTAGAAGGTAATAGCAAGCTATTAATCCACAAGTTGTACATCAAACATTTGTTCATCTTAAGTCAACAGCTGTTCCCTAGAGCTCTTCAGTGTTTAGGTGTTGATGGCTCATCCTTTAGACACATAACAGGGTCACAGACACTTCTTGCTAGGGAGGTCTGGCACTGGGAGGATGTTTGAAGGTGACTTCATCACCTGCTGTCTGAGAAAGTCCCTCCTGAGACCCAACACAGAGAACCTTGTGCCCAAACACCTGGAGCACAACGGAAGCCTCAAAGAGCATCACTGGATTACAGGGAGGTATCACCTTCCCTGGGCCACTGGATGTTAAAAGGCACGATGTGAAGGCTGGTGTGTTGGCAAAACCTTTAAACCCTGCATTTATTGAGCAGATGGCAAGGAAGACTCAGAGGAAATACAGGAAACAGCTATTTAACAGAGCTGTGGTAGCTAGACACATCCAGGCTGGGAGACCACCAGATTTTCTGTGTAACACCCTTTGCCCTCCCTCCCTTTACCATTCTTTCCCTCCTTTGTTCCCTCCCTCCCTTCCCATTGCGCTTCTGGCTAAGCTGCCTCGCCTGAAGGCACATTCTGCTCAACATGCTGACATGTGTCTTCTTTCCTTGTTTCCTATTTTAACAGGCTGGGTGATCTCCCAGCCTGCTTGTCCCACATTGGGAAATCCTGGTCCTTGGTGCCCCAGATCCCAGAGTGAGAGATGTCATATGAGGAGAGTGCCCGTGCAGAGCCAACAGGGACAGAGAGCAGAGTCACAGCCACAGTGCCTGGCAGAGTCACCTCCTCCCCTCCACAGGGCTTGTCCTGGGTCATTCCCTGCCTGACAGAGATCTGGGACTCTGGCACCAGCTCTTTAGCTTAGTCAGAACTACACCACTCCCCTTACAGAGGCACTGTAAGGTGAGACATGCCCATCTCATGTCTGAGGCATGCCCCAGGTTTCACAGGCAGTGTTAAAAATACTCATCTGAGGAGCACCAGGAAAAAGAACATGGGAACAAAGGAAACCCCTGGACTTCTGTGCATTTTGTGCAGCTTTCCAGCTGGCTTTCCTTTGGGGTGTCTTGCTTGACTATGATTTGGGTTATTGAGGATTGGATGTGAGTGGTTTTCTGCACAGCCCAGCAGCTCTGGTGCTGGGACCTTGCAGTGCTCACAGGAAGGATGGTGGTGCCTCATTTAGTTACACCAGTGTCACCAAGCAAGTCCCTCTTCCCAGGCACAGCAACACAGTTTAACACCAGAGTGGCCCAGAAGGGCAGTGAGGTGACTGATCCCTCAGAAAGGGAACTGGCTACACATGGCTGGGTGGAGGGTGCTGCTGAGGGGGTTAGCAAGGCCTGAGGGCTGATTCCTGGCAATCAGATACAGAGAGGGAAGCATGTGGCAGCTCTGAGGTTGTGCTGAAGAACTTAGAAATGAGAGGAAACAAACAGTAAGGGAACTATTCCCTTTGGATGCTGGGCAGAAAGCTCAAGCGAGAGGCAGAACAGAAGTCCCTTTGTAAGTCAAGAGGCCGCAGTGTAAGAGGAATCCTCTTCCCTACTCACCTTTGCTTTGTTGTCCATGGTAACAGCCAGCTGCATCCTCTTCCCCATCCTGAATGTGAACATGTGATCTGCTTCCTCCTCCTCCTCCTCTTCCTCACTGCCAATGCCAAACCCAGGGCTTGTAGGACAGGGGCTTCCCCATTTCTCACTCACCACCCTTTTGTCCTGGAAAACAAACCACTTCCATTAGCAAATCCAGGCCCTTGACTCAGGGATGTGATTGCCTTCCCCAAACACACCTGCACACAAGCGGGGAGGCAGCTACAGAACAGACAGCCCTTGCCCCCAGGAAGTTCTCTGTGCCCGGCACAGTGCCGTGACATTCCTGGGGAACAAGGGGCTTGTTGTCTGCTCAGCAGCAAAACCCACAAAGACAGCAGGGCTGAAAAATCCTTTACACTTACAAATCTGACATTTCAGACTAAAATGCCAGAGTTATGGGAAAGAAATGTCATCCTCATCTCTTTCTGCAGCACTCTGAGTTAGCTTGGGAAAGCCTAAGTCCTGCTGGAGGTGGCCTTGGAAGCCAAGTGGATGGTTGAGGGTGGTGCTCACCATCGAGAGGGCTGGGCTATCTTGTCCATAGTGTTCAGTCTGGGTAATTGCATCTTTCAGGTCCTGTATGAGAGAAAAATGTGTGCAGCAGCGCACCCCGAGAGAGGCGAGGGCCGTGGCCAGGGTGGGAAGGGAGCAATGCACTGGCCTGGATCCAACAACCCGGAGTGCTGAAAGGAGGGTGGGCTGGCTCAGCAGGCTCCACGTGAGCTCTGGCAGAGGAGTTCACCAAGGGGTGAAGGCAGGACTGGCTTCCCAAGCCCCACACTGCCAGGATGGGTGGACAGGGCTTATCAGATTTGGTCCACTTAGGAAGGAAGCCTGGGACTTGCAGCCTTTGGCCCAGGGCCACTTGCTTTGCTCACTCCCAAAGCCTAAGGAGCCCATAAGTTTTCCCAGCATATGGCATTCTCAGAGGTACTCCTGATGCCTCCAGTGACACACACACACACCTGATACCCTCTGCCTATATATTTGCAGTGATGTTGACACCTGGGACCTGTCCAGGGCCGAGTGTGCCTGTTCACACATCCAGTCATCTGCCTGTTATCTCTATGTGCATGGGTAGAGGTGCCTGGGCATGGCTGGAAACGTATGTGCAGCACCTAAAATCACTCTGATCACACACCTCTGCAGAGTTTACCCACACCTTTCAGGACTTAGGAGCTATCTCCTGTGCCTCAAAGAACTTTGCTGTGGATGGTCTCTCTCAGAAATGTCACTTTGCTGCAGCAGGACTGGAGTGATCTGGCCCAAGGTGAAGGAGAGGCACCACTTACGTTGTGAGCTTTGGTGATGGTAATAGTGAGTCCATCCTGCTTGGGCCTCCTGGAGGTAACAGCCATTCCCTCCTGTTCTGCTCGCTTTTTGTCCTCTTCTATTTCCTGAAACACAGATATCACCTTATCACAAGCCTGTACCTGGATGCTGTTCATTTTCCTGTTTAGTTCTACTAAATGGACCCACCTCCACCTCTAAGAGGGAGGAGACCACCTTGTGTCCGAGTTACGGGATGCAGAGAGAGGAAGGTGGCAGTGGGAGAGGAGATGCTGCAGCAGTGAAGCAAGTGTTAGTGTCTGTTATCCAAAGCAACTCAAGAGCTGTAGTTAAAGGCTAAGCTAAAGGCTAAGCTAAGGGCAGAGCTCTGCCCACCTGCTCGACTGTTTCCAATACAAACATAGTATCTATATAACACAGTCATTCTGACTGTGCTGACAATCTTCTTTACCCTGTGAGTTGAGGACCTCAGATCAGAGCTGGGGAAGGTAAGGACCTGCAGACTCACCTGGTACCTTCGTATCAGCGCTTCGTTCTTTTTCCGCAAAGCCAAGATTTTCTTATCAAGTTCAACATCTTTCTGCTCTTTCTTCCTTAACACGGCATCATCCACAGCAGCATCCTGGAAACAGAAGGAGCAAAGCTCTTCTCAGTCATCATACCAACAGGATGAAACCTGCTCCTTCTGTCTGGACAGGGTGGGAAGTGAAAGAGTCTTTCCCCACCACTTCTCCCTGAGTTCTGTCTGACAGAATTGATCTTTCCTTTTCTTACATTTTTTTGTTCAGCAATGAGGTAATTTGAGCAAAGCGCTGCTGCCCCACTTTGATGGCTGTCAGTGGGCTCCAGAGTTAACACCCTGCTTATCTGCATGCAGCACATGACCCTCACCTTGGCATGTTCTCAGGCACAGAGGAGGTGTGCTGGGCGTGAGGGAAAGGCAGCAGAACCTGATCATGGCCCAGACCGCAGCTCCTGCACCAGCCCATCTCCACTGGCGTCCCCAGTGAGGGGTATCTGATCTAACAGCCCCTGCCAAGGGCTGCTCCACCAGGACACAGGGACATAGGCACACATCCGTGTCCAGGTGGGACAATAGGAACATTTAAACTGCCTCCACACATTCTCCTGCTGGACAATGGGATTTTGTCAAGATCTGTGGGAAAAGAAATGGCTTTTCCATTGCCATCCATCATCGAGTATGCGACAGGTGAGCAGATTGCCTGTGTGGGTGGATACGCTTCCACAGGCATTTTGCAAGGCTGATTAAAGCCAAATTCGGTGTTTACCTGAACAGAAGCCATTCTGGGAGCACTAAATTGGCAGGTTCGCTGTTTACCGAGCGCTGGGGTGTTGGCTGCTGAGGGTGGGATCAAAGTGGTGCATGCCCTCAAACACGCCCCTTTCATCTTCAGATTCTTTTGAAGGAGAACTGGCAAGCTGCCGGCTTGAGAAAAAATTTTAAATTCCTGCAGAGGTTGTATTTG
Organism: Aleadryas rufinucha; assembly: GCA_013397815.1. NCBI lineage: Eukaryota > Metazoa > Chordata > Aves > Passeriformes > Aleadryas > Aleadryas rufinucha. The sequence goes on from VZTH01000311.1 coordinate 144,717, forward strand.
TGCTCTTTTCAAAGCAAGAAATGAAAAAGGCCTGCCAGGCTGTTCTCCCTCTGCCCATTTGTCAGCATTTTGTCTATGCTGCAAGATGGCTAGTGCCGGGGGGAGGGGGGTCTTTCCATTTCCAGCTGGAAACAAGTCACTAGAAGGAAAGTTTGCTGGTGTTCAGCACTTCTCCTCCCCTTTACTAACGAAGCCATTAAGGTGTTTCTCTCTGTACAACCTGTTTCAGCAAATGCTGGGAGCTGTGGGCGAGAGGTGGTCGCTCGCCCACATGCCCAGGCCCCGCGGCCGAAGCGCTGAGCAGCGTGTGGAGCCCACGCTCAGCTCCCAGGGGCTCACCCATTGTACACTTCAGCCCAGTCAGCGTTTGCTCGTCAGCTGCCGCCCCGAGCCAGCCGATAACAGGGGGCCGTGCCCTCTCCTCCGCTTCTGGAACGAACCCGCTGCCCCAGCCCGTGCTGAAGCTGATGCTCAGGATGGAAAGTGGCTCCACTGTGCCCTCCCCAGAGTAAAGCTCTTCCGGGGATTCCAAGGTGCCCGTATGTCACCGTGACAGGGAGTTATAAATGGCTTTGGCACAACAAACATGCGATGGCTTTGAATCAGCAATCAGCTGAACCCAAAGCCTCCCCAACAGCAGAGCATAGCCACGGAACGAGAGGCCTCATTCTATTGCAAATTAAAATGTCACAAAAGGAGAAATGGAAAGCTATCAGCTTCAGGCTTCAATTAAATGACGACATCCCGTTGTGTCACAGCCCCCCTCCTAAGTGGCACACACACTGGCTACGCAGCTCCTCGGGGGCTAGAGGGACGCCTCGCTCCAGACTGTCTGCGTGCAGTGCTTTCCCACACACTTCTATGGTCGCCTGCTTCTACAGCGAGACCTCGGAGACAGCAGGGTTGGGAAAGTGTGAAAGGCAGGAGGTGGGGGGAGGGAAAGGGGACAGGAGCGGCCCGTACTAACGCTCTTCTGCGTAAGCAAATGTATCCGCTCTTTTTAAGAAATAACCTCTTCCTTGACAGCTGCAGCTGAAGCCCTCACCGGCATAGGCACCATCCAGCACTGCCTGCATTTCTGTTTGTTATCTGCCTCCCGGGAGGCACATTGTCCTGAGCCAGCCACCACAACCTGCCCCGGCGAGAGAAGCAAACCTCGGCACCCAAAATGCGCCCCCCCAGCACCCCTCCCCGCGGTGCGGTGCGGCTTGTTTGCTCCCCTGGTGCCTGCTGGCAGTCAGGCGAGGCAAGAAAACAACAAAGCGACAGCCACCAAAAGGCCACCCTGAAGGAAGCGAGTGCAAGTCCTTGCGTGGCCTTTTGGGGTGAGGGACCCCAGCGCCCACGCCCCTCCCAGGCCCCGCGCAGGCAGCACTCACTGCTCGGTGCATGTTGGACATCGGCGGCGGAGCCCAGCGGATTCCAGAGCAGAGCTAAAAGAGGAGAGCCATCAGACGGCCTTTCTCAGCACTGGTTGCACAGCATACAAGATCATGTTTTGATTACAAAAGCCTCGTCTGGGCTCCCAGCCAAGAGCACTGGCTGCCTAATATACCAAGCACAGACAGGGTTTGGAGTGCCTGTGTCCTCCTCTCCAATCTCACTCTCTTTTTAAAAGAAACACTCCCCCTTTTCCCCCTCCTGACTCCTTTTAACTTCCTGATGCCACAAGCCCTCGTTCAAAGTGGGAAAAGCCGGGTGAACAATGACGGATGGATCAGGCAAACAGCTTGGCTTCGCTGCATGGCCATTCACGGGGTCGTGTTGTTTGTTATGCATGGCTGGCTCCATGCCTGGCGGGGCCGGGAAATATCTGGGGTCCTGGATATCTTCTGAGTGTGTGTGTGCAACAGCCTGCATGGGAAAACATGGGTCAGATTTGCCTTTTTCTGTTTCATTTCAGTATTCTCTGGGAATGATTCCCCCACTGTTAAAGTGGGCCTTTCTTTCAGGAAGGAGCAGAAGAGTACTGTGGGGTGGGCATCACCAGCCAGCAGCAGGACTAGCAGGAAGCACACAGCCACAGCAGAGGGACTTTCTGTAAGTCCCTGTCTGAAAGCTGCCAAAACAACCCTCAGAAGAGTCACAAGTAGCAGGGGGACTTTGAGGGAACAGCATTCAGCTGCTGCATCTTGGGTTGCCACACGAACCCTTACCTCACCATAGAATGTCCTGAGTTGGAAGGGACCCACAGGATCATCCAGCCCAACTCCTGGCCCTTCCCAGACACCACAACAATCCCACCCTGTGCCTGAGTGTTGTTCAAACCCTCCTTGAGCTCTGGCAGCTTTGGGGCTATGACCATTCCCTGGGGAGCCTGTTCAGTGCCTGACCACCCTCTGGGGGAAAGAATCTTTTCCTGATATCCAGCCTAACCCTCCCCTGACATAGCTCCAGCTGTTCCCTCAGCTCCTGTCCCTGGTCACAGAGAGCGCAGATCAGAGCTGCCCCTCCGCTGCCCCTTGTGAGGAAGCTGCAGACCCAAATGAGTCTCCCCTCAGTCTCCTCCAGGCTGAACAAACCTGTCACATGTCCTGGCCATATCCTACATCCTCCCTCAACACAGACTGGCTGCCCTCTCCCTCTGTCCTGAAGGACACAGATGGAGTGTGAGGCAAACAGGAGATGGAAGCACACGAGGGAATGTTTTTGTGCCCAAGGACTGATGCACACCTCAGTCTTAACATGGGCCCTTCTATGTTCATATGTTTAAAAAACCAAGCTGGCCCACTGCTGCCCACTGTCCCCTCTAAGACCTTTGAGCAGGACAATTCCTCACAAAATCCAAGAAGTCTGACCCGAAACCCAGAGTGGTTTATGGGAAACCTGCCAAAGACTTTGCAGAACTCAGAATCTGGTCCCCTCTCTGTGCATGACTTGGGCTGTTGTACATCACGGCTAAGGCACTAAGGAGCTGGAAGCACAGCTTAGTAAAAGCTCTTGGAGGGACAGACTGACCCATATTAATTATTAGCTACTCAATGATGAAAGGAAATTGAAAAAATTTCCAAGGCAGTGCCTCTGGATTCAGGCTTGATGAAGGAAATTAAGACTCTGCTGTGGGTAGAAAATTGGGAAGACGACACAAGAGCTTTGCTAGAGCCCAAGCGCTTGTCAAGAGCTTTGTGGTGGACACAGCTGTGCAGGAGATGCAGAGTCATGTGGAGCTTCACCTTGCCCTGGGAACACAGGGGAACTGTGGGGTGGCGCTGCCTTGGTTTTCTGAGCTGGCACAGTCTCTTGTGAGGTGGATTGATATCCCATTTTTGGCTGGGCTAGTGGCCACAGGGACAAGGTCAGCCCAGGGACTGGGTTGAGTCAGGGAATCAGTGTTCATGGAAACACTTTGTCCAGCACTGGTGTGTTACCCTGTTTGTGTGGTGGTCCTGTCTCTGGCCTCAAGGAGACTGCATGCTATGCTAATGCTGAGGTTCAGGTTAAAACAGAGAACTATTATCCCAGACTCCAAGGCCAGGTTCTGTGTGCGGTGCAGGGTGAACACCACGTGCAGCTGGGTCCATTGTGCTGCCCATGTCATGCTCAAATTATCAAGGCTTAAGCCAAGTGCTCGCAAGGAGTTTCTCCAGACTTCTCCAGACCTCACAGCCATGGCATCCTATGTTCCTGCCATTCCTGGCAGTGTGGCCAAGCTCTTCCGGCTATGAGCAGTGCCATGAACAGGGGTGAAGATCCCTAAAATACCTTTGCCTTTTGCTGATGTCCCTGGAGAGCTGCATTTCCCTCCAGGGTAGTGTCGGCTGCTCCTGACCTCAATACAAAGAGCTGACATGTCTCAGCTGTCCTTTACCATGTCTGAGTGGCACAAATGACAAGCACCTACTTCTGCATCATCATCTGAGATCAATGGGAACCCTCAGTGAATGCTGCAGACACAGAAACCCAGGGGCAAAAGGGCCCAGCCAAGGGAGCAGCATCTGCAGCTGCATTAGTGGGGCAAAATAGGCACAAGCAGATTTGGGGACCTGCTTGTGCCCTTGGGACAGTCACAGGAGAAAACAGAACCCTATAAATGTGCCGAGATTCATGGGGTTATGAATATGCACTTACATTTGATTATTCCCAGCACTGTGGCCAGAAAGGGCTGCAGTAACACCACTGCTGTCCCCAGTAAAAAACTGTCAAAACCCCTGATTTTCTCTGAAGTGCAATGTCAATCCCAAGACTGGTACTGCTTTCCCATGAGGTCTGTGCCTACATCAGGCTATGGCAAATCCTTCCAAACCATCATCCTGGCACCGGGGATCCCAATACCCAGAAGTCTGCTTTTGGGAAGGAGAAGAGCCAGAGAAGGTCCCTAGCCTCCTGCTCTAGTGAGCAGGGTGTGCTGGATGCATGACATTTTGGGAGTCCTGCAGGACTTCAGGACACACTGAATCCTGTTCACAGGAACACCCCTACCTGGGTGGCTGCAGGACACCACTCCTGCTCTCTCCAGCCATTGGTGGCAGCGATTTCCCACATGCAGCAGCTTGACAGAGTACTTCAGGTAGTGAGTGTATCCTGCATCCATGTGCAACAGGAAGGACATCTGAACAAACCAGCCTCATTACTCACTCAGCAATTTGTACACCACCCCTAGAGTTAATCTCTTTATTCTTTAAAATCACAGAAGACCTTTCATAGGTGGGATGGCCTAATTCTGGGCTCTCTTGTGCTCTGGCTGGTCCCATCTCTGAAGCTGCTCAGCACAGTGGGCACATGGAGTGCACCCAGGTTGGCTCTGTGGTTTCTGCTTCAGGGATCTGTCAGCTCTTGCTAACCTTGGGCAGCCCCTGAAGGAGCAGTCCCCATGGTGGACAGCAGCTTCCTTCAGGAAAGCCTGGAAGCTGGAAGAATCAAGAGGATAAAGGGGGGTTTGCTGCATTGTCCTGCTGTGGCTGCACAGCACAGGAGCTCGGCTGACTATCCTTAAGCACAGCCTTCAGCTGCCTACTTGGAGCCCTTGCTCTCCACTCGGGGCAAAGTTTGCTGGAGATTTTTCTGGGGCAAAAGAAGGAAAGCAGTGCAATGACCTCTCCATTTTGTGCTTGTTAAAGTGAAATAGTCCCTTTCTCTAATTGTGTGCTGCAAGACCTGCAGTTTTGGCACAAAGAACCATCCCTGACAGGAGTCTGCCATCTCCCTGCTCCAGGACAGCAGCTGGCACAAAGTTTTGCCCTGTATTTTATCTGTCTCTCTGCCTTACACAAAGACTGAAGGAAAGATGCTGATTCTTCAAACAAATGCAAACTTGCCTGCTCCGAGAAGCATTCCTGGCATCCTTTCATCAGTCCTTCCATCAGCAGGAACTGCTTTGGCTTGAAACCCTCCCTCCTTTCCCTTTTGCACTCCATGAAATTCCTCCAGAGCCACTCAGTCCCATGCTGCCACTTTTCCCAAGTGCACTTCACCCAGCCTTATCCTGGCTCCTCTCCATTTTTTGCATGACCGCTATCGAGTCAACAGATGGCACTCGGGAACTGCTGGGAGGATCTGGGAGGCAGCTGCCAAAAGCCCACTGAAGGAGCTGAAGTCTGGCTACTGTGGGAGGCTGTTTTTATATCGTGTGTCAGGACTGCAGATAAGGCACAGGGCCGAGTCTCAAGGCATGGCTGTGTGCAGCAATGTGCTGCCCGAGGCTCCTGAGGTGAACTAGAAATCCTTCTTCAGGCCTTGGCCAGAGGGAGGGATGGGAACAGAGTGTATCAAAGAAGAGTTCCCGGAGGCCTGGAGGCATCCTTCCCACCAAACACAGAGCAAACTTCCCCACAATAAGCCAATTCCTCTCACCTGCCTTGCTTCCCCCAGCTCTGGTCCTTCAAGCAGCTGCACTGCAGGATAAAAAAGGGGTTGAGGTGTTTCCTCCAGCCAGGAGAAAGGTCATCGTATTCCCTAGAGTGGGAGGAGGGACCACGCAGGAACCTTAAATGGGCTTTAGCTGGAGAGACTCATGGGGATCAAAGGGCTGCTTAGACATTCATTTTTAAATAGATCCATATACAATGAAAATGAAAACTACCAAAACCAGCTAAAGGATGTAATGGCAGTTTGGTCCTGCTTAAAAGCAGTAAGGATCATAGCTGCCCGTTGGTACTTCCCACAGGGATACCAATCATGGCACAGCATAGAAACATCTCAGGGGCAGAGCAGCCCTCTTTCCGTTTGGAACAAGACACCCCCTCTTTTCCCCTTCCCTGTGCATCATCTCAGCCTGCAGGATCCTGCATCAAGTCCTGTGAGTGAGTTCTGTGCATACCCATTTTTAATGCCACCTTGAAAAACCCATGATCTTGTCAGCTCTCCCAATATTTTCTGCCCCTGAACACTTGTCATTCCAGTGTAAGACCTCTGAAGTGGTCATAGGCTGAGCAAATGAAAAATTAATCTGTCCACTTAGTTTTTCCCACTTGCAGACACGCTCAGCAGGGACAAACACAGGTTTGCTGACCCTGTTCACTACACAGCCTTCAGATGTAGGACACAGGACTCAGCCTTGGAAGGGTGTGAGGCTGTGGAAAGTGGCCAGGACAGCCAGTCAGGCAGGTTTTTTCATCTTTTATGGAAATGTAGTCCTTGGGGAAAGCATGGAATGCTGCAGACAGCAACTTGTTTGCCCTGTCATCAGCAGGGGCCCAGGGAGGTTCCCCATTCCAGCCCATGGCTTCAGCCCAGATCTAGAAGGACACGGACAACCCAGTGGCCTGGGCTCACGAGCTGTAAATGAGCAGCTGGGAGCCAGCTGGCCCTTGACATGGTCACGTGCCCTTTGTGAACTCCAAAAAGTCAAAATTATTCCACGTATGGCTACTTTGGAGCTACACGAGTGGTAGTGATCCACTTTGAGTCTGATGCAAGAAGAAACAAGTGGCAAATTCGGTGCCTCTCATCCCAGCCAAACTCCATTAAAGCCTAACAAACCATCTCATTTCCCTTTGCCAGCAGAACTCAAAAGCAAGCTCCAGACACCAACCTTGGCTCCAGGGTCTGAACTGGACTGAAGACTCTCCATGGGCTCCAGCGGCGCCACTTCGCACAGATGCTGCATGGATTCGGACTGGGCTCAGCAGGAAGAGTGGCTTTTCTTGTGCGGAGGGTCACGGTGTGCAGCTGATTGGGAGGACAAACACAGCAAGGACCAGCCTGCACAAGGCTCAGAGGCGCCTGGGAAGGGAGGAGATGAAAAGGGGAGTCAAGGTGGCAATTAAATATTAAAGGACTAGTTCAACAATAATTAGTACTTTGGTGGAGGGAAGGGGTGGAGGTGCATGTGATGCCTGGAAAATAGAATAGATCTTTTCAACAACATTAGAGTGAATATAAAAGCAAACCTTTACTTGAAAGCTTTCAGGTACACAATATGGCAAAAATCACACGTGGTACAGTAATTCTACAATTTTTATAAGGTTAGTCAATTAGTGTACTTATCATATACTGTCCAATTAATAGGTTAGCTGGTTAGGTAATAATTCCTCAGGTCCCCCCTGGAAGCAGTCCAGAGCTTTCTTTTGCCCCACTTTTGTTATGTCTGGTCCAGATTCTGGTTGGAAAACAGAATGGCCTTGTAGTTGGTTCTCTTCTTGGAATAAGACTACACAATATTTCAGTTTATAAGGTTAGCTTATTGTTCCTAAATGTAGGGAAGAAAGATAGGAAAAATACTAGAAGCTACAGTCATGCTTTAGCAATCTACAACGCTACAAATATATGAAAAATATAAAAAGCCAAAAATCTTCGGCATCACATGAAGCACTTGCAGACTGGTTGGGCCATGCCTGGCTGCTGAGTGCTTCACTCAAGTGGCAGAAAATTTCTGAAAGTGCAAATAATCCCTGCTCCAGCAGGATGGAAATCATAATTCAAGAGGGTGATACCTTTCTCTGGGCATCCATTTTGGGTCCCTGAGCGAGCTCCTGAGCCAGGTGATTCTCCCTGGGGAATGTGGATATTTTGTTGGCCCTTCTGACTTGATCTCTGCAGCAGGGCTGAGGTGTTGCTCAGGCCTGGGGACACTGTGCAGTCCAAACACATGGGATTAGGGTGGGCTACAATACAGGGTTTAGAATTGGGTTTGTAAAAAGGAAAAGTTCCATTTCCTTTCTCCCTGGAATACTTTGTTCCCTTCTGTACCTTCAGAAAGAATTGATTAAAAATACTCTTCCTTTTCCCTGTTGTAATTAAAACCTTTTGATGAGAAATGTTTGGAACAAACACTTAAAGATGCCTTTTTCTGGAAGCACCAGCTGAAATACTTGGAGCATTTCTGAAGCTCAGTTACTAACCAAATAAAAGCAGAAACATTTCAACAATATGAGAAGTGGAACCTTTCCACTCCACTCATGTGTCTGCTCTTGAGCGAAAAGAACTGGTTTTCATCCCCTCAAGGCTCTGATCCTCCTGAAATGAGCCATTTCAGCAAATTTCCTCTCCAAAATGTCAACTGGGCCATCTCTGGATGAAACTAACTCACTGGCACTGGTGCTATTGGGACCTTGTTTAGGCTGTGAAGGTGTTGTAACATAAACAGTTAGTCAAGGTGTCGCATATCCCAGCACCTTCTCTGGCCTTCCACAGGCTGAGAATTTATGTCCCTCACAGGAAGATCCTCATAGGATGAATATTTATGTGCAAGGGATGAATTAGTCTGGGATATCTCAGGATGCTCGGAGGAACTGGCTCGCCGTCAGTCACGCTGGGAAATGGTGTGAACATATGGGCAGCTTCAGAGCGAATGTGGCTGAGCTCCCAGCACACAGCACCGGGGAAAATGGGACAATATTGCTACAGTGAGACTTCCCCTGCCAAGACAAAGCTGAATTGGGTCTCCATGGGCCTCCTGCCCCTTCAAACACACTGCAAATTCAGCACAACTCTTATTTGCTTCAGTTTGCAATGTACCGGTGCCCAGAAACATAACTGCCATATGCCTGCAACCTTCTCAGCCCTGGTATTGGGTCAGCTGCTGTTCACAGGTTTCCAGCACTGCAGGAGCCTCGCAGAGCCCTGAGAAAGAGAGAAGGGCCCTGCATGGATCTCTCTGTGCTGTGCTGCATGTGGGTCATGCTCCAGCACACACCCTGGGCAGGAATAATGACTGACAATCAAAAACGGCCTGTGAGCCTGATTCCTGAGCCCCTTTCAACCTCATGCCTTAAACTGATGCATACTGGTGAGGATGCTTCTTATCGACACAGACAACTGCACACATTTTGGAAGGTAATGGCTCCTCCAAGCCCATCCCAGCAGAGTGGTCACAAATGGCACTGAACAAATAGGCGCTAAATCTTATTCTTTTAGGTAGTTATAGTCCTCAAAATTCAAAATTTTGTTGCACCTATGAACCAGAAAAAGGCCACCATGGGCCAAGAGCAAGGAGGAAAAAGGTGAGCTCTGTGGAGTGCAAACATCTGCAGAGACACATGTCCTTCTGTGCACAATGACATTGCTTGTGCTGTGCTGCTGGGACAGCAGCAAATCAAACTGGCTGTGTTGAGGAGACTAAACATCCATCTGGGCCTTTCTCTTCAGGCACCCAGCACCAGTGGCTTTGGTGTAAAATGTAAACGTTCAGACAAACAGCTCTAACTCAGGTCCTGGCACTTAAACCATGGCTAAAGCACTTTATATTTCTAAATTAACCCTTCCTGAAGTTGCAGAAGGTGGGCAGCTACATTCACCTGTAAAATAAGCTCTGCACAATGAAGTGACTGGGGCTCAATTGGCTAATGCAGCACTGCCCCTGCCAGAGAGCTGTTCTCTGGCTAAGGAAGCAATTTCAGTGGCCGAGACAATGGGAGGTTTATGCAGCAGGAGCAGCCAGGACTGCTGCTGTACCCATGGAAATCTTCCAGCATGGGAGGTGTCTGGCACACTGTCACTGGCTTCGAGCAGCAGAAATACCCTGGCTATTTCATTGCTCCAGTGAGCAGTGACAGACCAGGGTTCATAAGCTGGCTGCAGATCCACAAGCCATTGCACATTGCCTGGAAACCAGCAGTCTGCTGCAATCTGAGGCAGCTGCACAGTGATACCCAGCCTTGCTTTGGCCATGGTGACTTCAAGGGCTTGGGTGTCCGTGAAACTCATGACATGGGTGGTTTTGCACTGTCCAAAACATCACAGTGGTGTCACCGCTGCAAGCTATCAGCTTTGAGCGTGGTTTCCCTGAGATGCAGGGGAGCATTGCCTGCAGAAAGAGAGGCAAGGATGCATCCCAATCCAAAGAGACTGATCCGGACCACTTGGCCTCCATCCTGCTGACATCATGGTTTGCCAGGCACTGTGAAAGAAAGAGTTCCTCTGGATGAAGGATGGAATTGTCTTGTGGGAAGCATTTATGTTCCTAAAACAGTTTGGGAGCCCCATTTTCTTGTCCTTCCTGCTCACCCTTGGGTTGTTTCTGTAAGGAGAGGAAATTTTGGGATCAGCACATGCCTCCCCTAGAATGACACTGAGATCTGCCCCACCAGTCTCAAACTGGCCAAGCACAGGGAGGTCACAGAGTGGCAGTATTCCAAATGGCACAATGCATTAAAGAGAGCATCAGCTTCTAGCTGATGGGAGAGGCAGCTCCTCCTCTGCTGCACTGCAGGGGCAAGAGCCAAGCATGTTTTGAAGTAAGGGACTCCTGGCTTCCCAGAGTTTGGCCACCACAGCCGGTCCCTCCCACCCCTGGCCATGCAGCAGCAGCCTCAGGAGGGACGCAGGCAGCCCTGCTGCCTGCCTCGGGCAGTGCTTTGCAGCCAGCTGGGAGCACAAGCCCTGCTGTAGCCCCTGGCTAAGGGCAATGAAAAATAATTAATCCATGTGTTGAATACCTTGCAGCAGTACAGAGGAAACCTGCCAAGCTGTGGGAGTGAGGAAGCGTGATCACCCCCACTTCCCAGACAAGGAGTTCACACCTCGGGCTGAGCCAAACTAAAGCTGCAAGATGTGCCTGTCTGTCAGAAACAGTGGGATGTTTGTAATCCAGCTGATTCCCACCATCCTTGCAGCTCCCATGGCTCTATTATTATCATTACTGTTGCAAGAATTATTATTTAGCATTGGGAAGAATGAAAAGGAAGTATCACCCATGTCCTTGTCGCCACATTAATGCCAGCCAATCTTTTCAGCAGATACCAGGTTTCAGTCTTTCCTGCTGGGGCACACAATACAAGCTGATCTGGAGCTGCTCCTTGCAGTGGATCTGATCCTACCAGGCAAGTGACATTTCTGTGGCTAAGGCTCAGAACAGCAGGCTGGTCCCCTGTGGCCCAGCCCAGCAGGGAGCACCACGCTGAGCCAGCGGTGCTGCCAGCAGCCTGTCCTTGAAACTCCCTCCTGCTGGGTTTGGAGAGGTATCAGCCTTTGGTGGGAGAGAGTCACCCATCCTGTCATTAGGAAAAGATTTTTGTTCTTTAAACTGCCTCAGGCATTTAAGTCATTAAGGCAGGAAGGGCTTACTCTAAGCAGCAAGAGGATTAGTGGGAGTTATAGGATACTTTCTGCTCTAATACTCTCCCTTTTTGCTTCAGCTGTTCTGTATAAGTGAAGCAAAAAGGATGCCACCCTCATAAGAAAGAAGGTCATGGCCACTGTGAGGTCCACAGACATGGCCACAAGGAAGGAGAAGGTCACAGCCATCCCCACAGCCATACAAAGGATGATGACAAGGGAGAGAAGGTCGCTGCCACTCCCATGGCTGTACACACAGCCATGAGAAAGCCCCAAGCCCTTCCTACTCAAGTCATTGGCATGGTCACTGGCATGAGAGCGGCTACAGAAGGAGCAGCCACCTTCCACAAGCTCTGTGGGAAGCTATCCCCGTGCACAAAGGGACACATGCAGCTACCACCCAGCTCAGAGCAATGTCATGGTATGGATAGACAAGGACAGAAGGATACTGCAAGGAGGTGGACATGCCTGACTTCCCTGTGTTCTCCACGCTTTCAACTCAGTTGTTTCAAACCTACCATCTATTTCAAAAAATCACTTACTTATTTAATGCTGCTAAAAGCCAACACTTCAAAATGCTGCCCTGCACCTGCCAAGTGCGCTTCTGGGAGCATTCCCAGCCGTGGCCAAGCAGGAGCACAACTGCGGGGATGAGGGACTTGTCACCCAAAGGATGACCGGTGCCGCGAGCTCCTGTTCCGCACCCACACGCTCAACCCCATCCCCGACTGCCAGCCTGGCCCCGGGGCTCACAGTTCCCCCCGCAACGCTCCCGGTGCCGGCGGCTGCGCCCCCATGCCCGCCCCGCGCCGGGCCCGCCTCCGCCTCCGCGGACGCGCAAG